>JAVDBV010006962.1:0-15938 GCA_032619315.1 Piper longum
TATATATATATATATATATATATATATATATATATAAGGAGAATAAAAGATTAAATCTCAACAAACATCTGATATCTAATTAAATCAATCTATGCAACTTGTAAGGATACGCATTTTCGATCCATCAAGTGCCAAAACCGATGAACAGGCCTGTTCCTTAATTGACATAGTGAGCAAAGCCAACGGGCTAATAGAGGTTGCTTTGAGCACAGTGAAAAGAGTAAGGCCTCTTCTTTAGGCAGTGAGTGTAGCGCACATGCTCCCATCCCGCTTCTAAGAACAATAAAGGATGACCACTCTATATTATCTTTTAATGCCTTAATGAATCTTCCCTTAACTTTCAATCAAGCCCGAGCCGCTTCGGCCAAAGGGAGAAGAAGGCCAATAAAAGCAATGCAACTTCGCTACTATGGAAGAAACAATTGGATATGAAAAATGTTTTCCTTCCCCGATATGATGGAAATTTGAAAAAAAATTTAATAACTATATTTTGTGACAAACCTAAAACTTCACAAATTTGACAACATTATGACTGATCTTGTAGTGTTTATTATTTGCTTTAAGAATGCTACATTGCACATCCAAAAAACTAAGTGACATCATCTAAACACTAAGGATATGCTTGGTTAGAAAGAAAGTAATGTAAATGATATGAAAATTTAAAATGGACAACTCTAATCAAAAGTAGCTATATTTAATGTATTTATGTCAATAATAATACTAATTTAATTATTTTGTATACAAATTAAATAAGATTACAGCCAAATAAGAGTAGAAAATGATTATAATTACTTTACTCTCATGTCCTTTCTCATGAGCAAAAAAATTTCTTACTTTTTCTTATGTCAATAGAAAAGTAAAAGGATGAATTTTTTTCCAAATTAAATACCACATTGGTGGGCATTTGAAAATAATCATAATTAATTTGTATTGGATTAACCAAACACTTAAATCCTCATTTCAACACATAATAATGAAAAGTACTAACCAATTTAACTAAATTTAATACAAATAAGATATAACACTAATTTTACGTTGAAAACTCCAAAGTCGAGGAAAAACCATATGCAGATAGTCAAATCTATCACAATTTGATACAAAAAATATACACGAAAAAATAAACTCTCTTAATACCAATTTATTATAATTTTTATACAATTTATATTAATTACAAATAAATAGAATTAAAAAAAGATGTCACCATTTAAGATTTTTACGAAACTAAAATGGATGATCATAAGCGAATCTCAATAAAATCTTTTCATTCTTCAATCCACATAATTTTCCCCTTCTACCCTTACCATCTTTTTTTCCTCCACATGAAAGAAAAAAAAATATCAGTCTTTACTTCTGTTCATTCCACCCACAACACAAAATGCACTTTTTTAAAGTTTTGGTTTTTTGTTTAAAATAGGATTGTTATTTTGTATATTTATGGGGGAGGGAGAACCCAACAGTTTGAACACAAAATATGTTACAAAAAATTAACTTTTTTAAAAAAAATATTAAATATATACTAATTTTAATAAAATTAACTATGTACACTTCATTGATGTTAACCAAACGAAGCATAATGACTGTATATTCCCGTCAAGTCTCTGCTACTAACACTAGGTTCGAGGGAATGAAAAAGTTCCGGATGTTAATGTAGCATCAATTCATTTTTCCTTTTTCTTACTTCCACTGTGTGAACAGTAAGATGATAGCGCCGATGGTCGGTAAATGAAAGCGACGATAAGTCGATAACCCAAGACCATTACACATATGTACAATAATCAATCGAAAGAAAAAGTGACATAACCAATAGCTATATCATTCAAGCGTTACACACACCATCGACAATAACACGAGGTCGATGGACGTCTATTCAAATATTGCTCTCAATACCATCCAGCAAGTGGGCAAATTGAAAGCAGTACCAGACACATCAAATAATGTCAACAAGTGAGATTCAGACACCACACTAGCTTTATTATAATCTTTCGTCGAAGCTCATTTTCATCCATCGAATAGAGGCCACGGACAACAAACTAACGCAGTCGTGTTAAAAGATCAAAAAGGGGAGAAACTAAAGAGATATAATAAATAAATATATTAAAGGGAGGAATTATTGGAGGAGGATGAAGGCACATCACAATTAAGCGTAGTATAAGCCAGAAAAGGGGTTTGGAGGTTTCTGGAGTGTGACCGTGCTCGCATTTCGTGTTCATCGTCGCACTCTTTTATACATGCAAGTGAAAGTTGCTTAACTCGTGAAAAGGCACACAATGCCAACATTTTTACACGGCCAAAAAGGGCCACACTGGGCGACTGCTTTGGCCTTTGTGGTGGCGGCTCTTCCTCCCTTTCTCTTTCGCAAAGTTGCAACTGCATGGTGATGCACCCAACGCGCTTACCTGTAAAAAGCCCTTGTTTTATTCGGAGATTTTCCAACGTTCATTATCATTAATGTTCCAAAAAAACTATTACAAGATTGTGCTTTTAATCTAGCTCAAAAGTCACTTCATTTATAAACAACGAGGAACTTTAGAAAGCCACATATGACATTATTCCTCGAAGTAGAGTATGAAATAAAATTTTAAGGGAAAAAAATTTCCCGAGCTCAAAGCAATAACATGTTCTTACCCCAAGTTCTAATTTAGGCTGTTTGATTGTAATGACTACCTAAATTTGATAAAAAGAAAAATAAAACCTTCTGCCCCCTCTTTCTCCCATGGTCAAGTTTCGGCTACGGTAGATTGGACCTGGCCACCATCGTCGATAGCACTAGGGCGAAGCGATGTCTAGTTGGCCATAAGCCAATTTTTTTTTTAAGGTGCAGTTAAATCTGGCCCCCGCTAGCAAGGTCCGGCTACCCCTGGGCAGATTTAACCAGCAGTGACCAAATCTGATCGTGTTGCCCATGTCGGGTCGTCTAATGGTTAGATATGGTCGGTAGGCAATCAGGCCTGGCCGCTCGCGATCGAATTTGGCCAATGCCATTAAAGTATGAGGGGTTTAAGTTTTTTTTTTATGAAAAAAATAAATTTAAATCATTCTTATAATTAAATAACCCATATTAAACATTAACGTATGAATTTTTTCGGACCTTAATTTCAGGGCTATGAAAATACTCACTTAGAATAACACGTTGGAGGAGCCGTTATGACCGTTAGGGCAATGAGCCTCCGTAGATGAACCAAATCTAGCTAACAATTTTGATTGATCATTGATCTAGAGTTTCCACCGCATTGGTCCTACAAAAGTCCACCCACCGTACCATGTGGGGCCCGATACTAATGCAAGTCCCACATGGTCCTACCAATCAAGTCGGCCATGGCATTGCCATAGCAAACAAACATTTATCCGAAAGGAGCCCCTGTTCGTGCACCTGTTCGCATCTCCTCGATGATAAACCCGAACACCCCACCAATTATAGCAACCCTTAATGTCAAGATTACAAGTTCATTGTAAGAGGAGAATATATGTATTAAAATGACCTCTGATCTCCTACAAGGTCTTATAAACTAATAATAGTGTAAAATTCAATCAGCTAAATATCTTTAATAGTGCTTTCATAAAATAAGTACCTGCGTGTTCATTAAATATTGCCATATTGAAATTAACTTGTGGAAATATTTTTTATACTTTTGTCTTTATATTCATGTAATATCAGTCTACTCTAGTAATGTATATCCATAAAATTGAAGTAATCAAAATACTATTTACAAAATTGACAAGGTGATTACGGTTGTGTATTGAAACTACGAATTAAATATTTTTAGTTTTCTAAACAAGTATTGGATTAAAGATCTTATTATTAAAAACTATTAAACATTTTAGGCCTGCATGTGCGACGGTTCCGCTTAGTATGTCTGCCACATATAAGAAATCATAAGAAATGGCGAATTATTGGCAAGACGTAAGACTTCTAAAATTTTCTTTTGCATTGAAGGGAAATTTTCCAATCTCAGTTTCCATCGAGAAAAGGTGGAAAAAAACAAAGGAAATTTATGTTTTCCTCTTTGAAGACGAACTCTTTTTATAAAATGCATCTTACTAATTTTTCAGCTTATTATTTTAATTAAAAAATTAGCACATAAATAAAATGACACGATACGTTTCTCAAGCACTAGATCTTCCATCTAAACGACCACATAACACGTACACAAGGATTATACATTCATATTCCCAAGTACACCTTTAATATACTTTGACCCCAAAAAGAAATTCAGCATTTTTGTTCTGAAACATACATAAAACAAAACCTATTTATTCCTATTCTTCAAGTATTTCATCATATCACTATACATATTACTATTATTATAGGCTATCTCCATTCTTACATATATCTGTATATATATATACACATTATAGACCAAAGAGCTGGCTTTCTCTGTGAAAAGCTCAAGCTCCATTGGAGGGATGGTTTGAGGACACCCTCTTCTAAAGCTGGTTTGTTCAGTACAGGAGGATGAGGCCACCCAATGGAGCTCGGTGGGGGATTCCTTTCCTCCTCTTCGCCGCCGGAAAACTGGTCACCGTCGGCGGCGGAGTCGATGGGGTGAAGCTTGGCGTGGCCCTGCTCTTCTTTCTGCTCCTGCTGCTGCAGTGGGACGACTCGGAATCAGATGCTGGTAGTTCCATGATTTTCTTCCTCCCATCATTGGTCGTTCCTGCTATCTGATACGGTAAAAAGAAAGTGGTAAGAGAACAAGAATTTGCAAAAAGTTTATTTATAGTGGAAGAATCCGATTCTCCAAATGATGGAATAGGGGATCTAATGAGAAATGACCATTGAAGGATACAATTACCAATTATATTTTTGTATAATTAATAGAACAAATTGGTTGTTTGAAGGTGTTTCAAACAAAAGGCAACCAAAAAAAATTTGTGCTAATTACTATGGCATGAAAGCTTTGTAAAATGTTGAGACCTTGCAACCGAGGGAGCAGAAACGGAAGGAGTCGAGGAGACCGCGGTAGCAGACCTCACAGGTGTTGGTGACGCCCTTCCCTGGCCTCGGCTGCGGCCGCTCGTTGATGAAGATGACCCTCGCACTGTTGATGATGTACGTCTGCACGCCGGAGATGTCCAGCACCTTTTGAATCTCGTTCACCCTGATCACGTCGTGATACGACGACCTCCTTATCTGCGACACACAAAATTTGATAAAAGAGAATTTCGAGCTGCCCAAATCGATCGTCAACCGAAGCTAAGGGAAGAAGCAGTGTGGAGCTAGAAGAGGACCTGGATTGCTTGATGGTCTTTGTGGGAGGCGAGACAGAGCGAGCAGAGCGCACCGCCCATACAGTCCAAGCAGTACATGTTGCATTCGCTCTTGTGCGAGTCGGCGTGGATTTTGCATTGGACGAAGAAGCTCGTCTTCAACAATGGCCGGAGCCATGGCGGGTACATGTTGTCTTCGTCCGGCCCTCCACCTCCCTTCACACCAATCAAACGCCATTGATACACAAATCAATAAAAAACATATATACCATCGACCAGTTTCAGCTAGCTCACCATGATCCGACGATTCTTGGGTTTGAGTTCCATGAAGCTCGGCTCCCAATTGATCACAAAGTTAGAACTTGAGCTAGAACTACTAAGACCTGGAGGAAGGGGAGGAGTTGAAGAAAAGAAGGTTTGGAAGGGGGGATGGCTCTTGTAAGGGAAAGGAAAGAGAGGTGGCGGCTTGTGAAGGCGACGCATGCTTCGTTCTTATCCGCTCACACACACCTTCTCTTACTTTACAATATATTAATAGATGCTTAGTCAAGATTAATCGGAACCAATCTTTTGACGTCTACTATTCAAGGCCGTCCAAAAAAGAACCAAGGCATGTGTAAATGGCGATCATGGTTTAGTTCAACAAAAATCGTCCGGGGTCTGCCATGGCTTGGACGGCTCTTGGGATCGTCAAATGGGCGAGGTCGATCGACGGCGCGCGTGTGTACGTGCGTTGCGTTCATGGGAGTGTGTTGGTGCCATGGCGACGACTTCCCGACGTGGATTGTTAGATTGCTGGCAGCGGTCGCATGCTCCACAAGGTGCAATGGTCCCAATGGATGCCCGATCTTCTCCACTCTTGTGACATATAACTCCAAATCTACTGTATTCCAGAGGCCTAACACAATTACTACACTGTTCTGTTTCTTAACGTTCGTTCATAGACTAAAAGGTATTGATTTGCCTTGTTATGTACTTGTGTACTTGGAAAACCAATGCCATTTATCAAACAGCACAAATAGTTCTCTTATTGACTATGTGACAAGTAACTTGCAAGACCATTGATTTAATCAAGTTATTAATAGCGTACTTTGGTTCATTTTGACTATTTCAATCAGATGTGTGACAAGTGTTGGTGTCATCAACTTGTTAAGCAGAGTCGGAGAGACTTAGCTTGGACATTTCGATTTCAGTGCTAATGGTGAATTGACTTTGAGCGGTTGTAGTTGTAGTCTGTGCTACGCATTCAAAGTTCACGTACAAAAGCCATGCCTAATGGCAGACGAGGAGAGATGATTAGGAACGCAAATAATTGAGGTCGACGGAGCATGGGCTAAACCGACATGATGCAGCAATGGAGGAACGTGGCAACAAAAGGTGTCCATTTTGAAGGTGGAAGGTTGGAGACGACGAATATGAAATTGGGTCGCATCTACCACGCGTTCACGCTAGGTTCATCCTATGCATTGTCTTGGCCAAACGTAACCCAAACTCATCTTTTCTCTGTGTTCACTAATGTGACGGGTGTCAGCAAATGTAGACAAAGCTCATCTATTTCATGCAATTTTAATTTAGATAGCCGATGAATTTTTGACGAAATAATTTGGCTAACATTATTGGCTCATATTACTACGCATATGAGCATATTTCACATTCAATTTTGACAAGTGTGATCTTGTGCGTAAAAGTACTATAGTTAACATTGAATGCTCGTTTCTTGGTTGTCAGGAGGTCGTGTTTCGTAAACCTATTATACATTGGATACTTTGTTTCATTTATCTAATTATTATTAGGCCAAATGGACCTCTAAATTTAAAATTAGCTTACAATGTCATAAAGTCTCTTTTAATATAATTTTTTTAAAGAATACCACCAATATTATATATACCCGATATGCAACAAACATATAATTGGTATGAGACAAACTTATAATCCATATAAGACAAACCTAATAATCTTCTTTTTACACTTTGAGCGACCTCAAAATTATAATTGCCCGACAATCCAACCTGATTCTAATATTAATATTAGGTCCAATAAGTCCCCATAGTCTCTTTTAATTCAAAATTTTTAAAAAATAAGATTTTCCCACTAATCTATATACAACTCACCAATATTATTTACGACTAATATAAAATAAAATTAATGATTAATTGGTATTTTGTGAAGCCACTTTACTATAATGATAAATGTAGGATGTCAAACTTAATTCCTTGCTTGCTCAGACAGTGCTTACATTTTTTTGTAAGCGCTTACCAAATCTTAATCTTGAAAGTGCTTACATTCTTTTGTACATTATACTTGAACCAAATCTTATACGCTATTATGCTGAGAATAAACTTTTTATTTATAAAACAAAAGAGAAAAATATTCTACGCTAAGTGAGGAGACTAGAGTAATTGCTGGGCCATTTTGGTAGCCGCTTGATTCCATTTGAGTAAAAATATCCCACTTGACTTGGGCTTCACAGGTGCCAAGTGATAAGACTCCAATCCTTGTGGCTCTAAATATAATAAATAAATAAATAAATAAAATGCATTGGGACCCTTGTAGTTTTCTTTAGAGAATTAATTAAATCTATATTTAATTTACGAATGCATGAGTTTCGCTTTAAATATTTAATATTTTATCAAGTATTTTCCAAGTAAACATTTTCAATTGTTGTTAGGTACGTGAGAAATATTAAAATCCATTCTACTCTCGTGGGTTATGACGCCATTATACACATTTGACTCGAGCCGATTGCAATCACTACGACCAAAGTGACACATTCTCATATTTTTAAGTTTAGAGTGATTATCAAGGCTTAGTGATGAGCTTTGGGCAAACTTGTGTTTATTTTCGAATTTGAGTCGAATTTTGAACACTTAATCAAAAAAATGATATGCAGCCAAAAGCTAATTTAATTACTTTTTCTAGTGGCCAAGATTTTAATTTGACTATAATACTGTACATCTAATTTTATTAAAACTAATATACTTTTATAATTTAACTACGAATTTTACTAATATACCCATATAAACGTTTATTACACGGCTGTGTATTTGATGAGTTTAGCATGAGTCTTCGATCAATTGAAACTAAAAGAGTAAAATCATATAAAAAACACATTATTTTAGAAAAATCGGTAGTCATGTTCTTTTCCTGGTAGGCACACCCCCAATAGTTCTATAATAATTTATATTATTATAATTAACTGATTTATATACAATGAAATATTGTTGACCCAAAATTGATCTCAGTTGACTACGGCAAAGTAATTAAATAAAAAAAACATGATTAATTTTTTATTTTTTAATATAATTATATATATAATTATTGGGATGTGGGATTTTTATTTTCACAATTTTTTCTTCGTTTCGGTTTCGGGTTAGAAGGTTCGATGAGGCTAACGCGTCGAGATTAATTTTATAAAATTTATTTAATAAAATAAGGTAGGAAAAAAAAAAGAAAAAAAAAAGAGGCAAATAATAGTCAAAGCAATATTCCCCTCCATGAATTATTTATCCCACTTTAATCCAAAAAATTCTCATTCCTTATATTTCTTGTGATTGTCATTCTCCGCCCCCCGGCGACTTCCGACGATGGTCGCCGAACATCCGCCGGAGGCGAAGTCCGGCGAGCAGTGGTCGCTGGTCTTCACCTACGGCACGCTCAAGCGCGGCTTCTCCAACCACGGCCTGCTCCAAGACCTGATCTGCTCCGGCGACGCCGCCTTCGTCGGCGCAGGCGCCACCGCCGAGCCCTACCCCCTCGTCTGCGGACCATACCGCGTCCCCTTCCTCCTCAACGTCCCCGGCGCCGGCCACCCCGCCGCCGGCGAGCTCTACTCCGTCTCCCCCCGCGCCCTCGTCCGCCTCGACGACCTCGAGGGCGTCGCCCGCGGCCACTACGAGCGGCTCCCCCTCTGCGTCTCCCTCGGCGCCGCCCACCTCCGAGCCGAGGCCTACTTCGCCCACCGCAGCTACGCCGCCCGGATGTGGCGCCGGAGCGGCGAGGTGGGGTTCCGGTGCTACTCCGAGAAGGAGGCGCTGGGGTATGTCCGGCGCAAGGACCGACCCCAAAATCTCACCTTTCTGCAACAGATCGACATGTTTGTCTCCTGCAAATTGGATTGCTGACCATCGCCAATCGGTACAGATATTCGACCTAAAAGGAATCAAATTCAGATTCTTCGTTGCTGTAGGTCAAGCGCTTGATAATCAATGGTGTGTTGTTGATCTTCGCCTTGGCTGAGATTGATGTCGCAGATTGTCATACATAGAAACTCCATCATTTTTAATGCGAAATAAATTGTTCTGGTTTAGATTACAACTTTCTTAATCTGATCTTTGCTTAATTTTCTCTGGGTTAGATTTAAACTTTCTTAATCTGATCTTTGCTTTGGCTGACTGTTAAATTGCTCCCACATTTTTTATATCTGGTCTTTGCTTTGGTTGGGATTGCTCGCAATCGTTAATGAGATTTGGCAAAAAAAAAGGGATCAGTTTTGGACGGTTGTGTAATTCTATAGCTTGATGATGATCAATGTTGTATAACCTGCTTTGATGATTTTTGCTTTGGTTTAGATTGTTTTAGCAGATCAATTTGTAGAAACTTCTCTTCTTTTTAATGTGAGGTTTGCTCTGGTTGGACGGTAATTGCAAATCACATGGCTCGGGTAAAAAGAAAATATCATGATATAATAATCTCAACTCTTTTTTTATCTGATCTTTGCTCTGGTTTATAGACTCTATCAGTGCAAGTATCATATTTCTTTACTGTCCTTGCAAATATGATTTTTAGAAATTCTACTTCAAAATTTTTAATAGAGTACCGTATACATATTAAAAAAATCTCACCTTTATTTCAATTTGATCTTTGCTTTGGTTTCGACTATATATCATTGCAAGTATCATATTTCTAGACTGTTCTTACAAATATGATATTCAGAAATTCTACTTCAATATTTTAATATAATACCCTGCATATACTAGGAAAATCTCACCTTTATTTCCATTTGATCTTTGCTTTGGATTAGAATGTTATTGTCGTTATTATATTGAGAAATTCCAAGCAAATACTTGATCGAGCTCAGAGCTTCAACGGTCTGCTGGTACCGATCGGTAGTGATGCCGAAGCTGCCATGGCAAAGCTTGTAGCCCCACTTCCTGAACCAGTTCTGGCTGTAGGCGACGGCGTGGAGAAGCTGGGAGGTCCATCCTCCTCTTCTTCGCCATATATTCCACACTCACCTCTCTGTTTGAAAATAGATCACCAACAAGAAAACGAAAAACGATTATAATGGTGATTAGAAAACGGAGTGCAATACTTGACGCGAAGGGTTGTGCAGATTCGGTCAAACAGGTCGAGCAGGTCATGTCCTCGGAGGGGCTTGGATCCCCAGTGGTAGCCATTGATGGACAGGAGGTGGCCATAGCCATTGCAGTGGATCATGTCGGTAGGAGGTGGGTCTCGGAGTGGAGGAAGGTGCCGTCGTGGAGTGGTCGGCTGTCCCACTTGTTCTCCGATGAGATTATCAGATGGCACTGTTGGGCTTTTAGGCCCTGAATAAGGATTTTTTATTTGCTTATACACAAATCATCAAACACGTGAGACTAACTTAATAATTTTCCCATCACATCAAAATCTCGATCACAGAGTGTTTGCACCTGTTAGAACTCCGACCACAGTCGTGAAGCACGGCTGTAAAGGCATTCCCGCTTCACAAATACCATTGAGCAAAGCCAACATCATCTGGAAACATTGAAAGTTTATCACCCCTCACCCGTCATCGTCCTTTGAATGAGTCATGAAAGATACGCCATAATTTGGGCTCCTTCTTAGCTCTAATATTATTATTAAGTCTTTTATGTTCGATATAATAGGTGTCATAAGGCTATTTTTATCTAAAGATTAACTTAAAGAATTTGGTTCTTTTTAGCCTTTATATAAGTTACCAACCTCACCATAACCGATGTAAAACTAATCCAGCAAGTACTTCATCTTCAACACGATACAATGATACTTCCATCCTAACAAAAATTCCCAAAGCCATTGTTTGCCATCTCAAGAACAACTCGACAATTTTGTTATTACATCCTCATTTAGTTTGAAAAATCATAGCAAAGGGCTTCATAGACTAGATCAAAGACAAATTCCCAAGAAAAAAAGGTGCAATGAAACTCTCAATTTTTTATCGGAATAGAAAACTGTGCATTCAGATAGCAAGATCGAAATTCCCAAAACTCCTTGATTGTGTTAGATTGTGTCGAAAAATGTGATCTATTGCTAACAAAATTATAAGGAAACATTCGAAATCAAATTCACGGGCGGAAACAAATCCTAAAACCTAAGCATGTTCGAAACATGTAATCCTTGCTTTAGCAATCATAAAACAAATCATACATTTAAAATCATGCAATACTCGGATCACATTCAATGGCAAAAAAATCGGAAAAGGCATGCATTGAATCTATTATCTTAATCAAATCACAACAACAAATTCAAAAACCCCAAACAAGAAACATATCATGTATAAAGAAATGTTGCAAAACTAAATATGATTCAATGGAAAACCAAATTGCTACAACAATGCAACATGCAATTCCACAATAAGGAATCATGTGAGCAAGAAAATTTTAAAACCCTAACAATCCCGCAATCCCGAATAGACCGGGAAATTTTGTTGAGATTTTAACACACAAAATCTCTAAGCTCAATGTCGTGTAGTTTGACAAAGTAAACTCGAAAGGATAAAGACAATACACCAACTCCAAAATAAGAGGGGAAATCATGAACCATCTACTATAATAAATAATGTGTATACACATCGGACAAAAAAAATACATACATTGGATGAAGCCTGTACACACAACGGACGAAGCCTATACACACATTGTCTAAATCAGAGGGAACTTATCCCATCATCGTCTAATAATGTTTTTCTTTAGACGGAACTCAACCTATCATCGTTTGACAATGTTCTACATTGAACCAATTGGGAAACACAATTCATTTGAGAATACACTTAACTCTAAGTGAAATACACTATAAGTAGGAATACGCTTATATCTAACTAGAGAAAAATACTTCAATTAGGAAAACTCATAACTTGTAAGAAGAGGTTCTCCCTCCTCTAACAGTGAAGCAATCAATAACATTTTTTTTTGTTTACGCTCATATACAAGTACATATTTACAGATAATGGATATAAAATATTATATATGAGATAAGATCAACCTCTTAAATACAAAGAGCCAACACCAAATGCTCCTTTGTGAGCATTTTAACTCTTACTAATGAATCTTTTTTTTGTCTTCTACATTTTTTTGGAATTCCCCGCACCTCTTAAAGTAACTTTATATATTTGTGACTTCTTATATAGTTATATGCTTCGTTACATTCATCGTATGATGAGAGATTTCAATAATTCTCCCCTCCTAAATTATAAAGAACATCAGGGTTGATTTTAACTTCCTTTACATGGGAAGGACATATAACCCCTACAATCTCTCCTTCTTGACCCATGTGAAAATTTTTTGGAAAATCTTCCATACTTTACCACTTTTTTAACACCCGCCAAACTTAATACACCATTGTCAACTGCCTGCCGACCACGATTATATGAGGAGAGAAATATCTCAATACATCTCCTATCTTGACTCATGTAGAATGCTATTTATCTCCCATGATTGGAACTTCTATCACATTTCCCCTACTTATATAAAAGGAATACCCTTTATTAGCATCATATAATAATCATCTTAGAAAAACATCAACAATTTTGAGTGAACTGAACTCTTTCACGATTTGTCTGACGAAACCACTAGTTAAGATTTTAACACACAAAATTCTTAAGTTTCATGTTGTGTTCTGACAAAGAAAACCAATAAAGGAAAAAACAGACAATACACCAATTTAACGTGAAATCCTCCAAAATAGGAGGGAAAACTACAAACCATTTAGTATAATAAATAATGGGTACACACATCGGACAAAACTAGTACACACATCGGATAAAGTTGGTACACACATCAAGCAAAGCTTGTACACATATTGTCTAGATGAGACAAAACTCATCTCATCGTCTTGTAGCAATGTTCTCCTTGAGATGGAACTTACATATTTCTAATCATGAAACACATTTAATTAGGACTATTATTATCGCTAATTGGAATGCACTCTAATTACGAATACTTTCATTTCTAAGTAGAGAAAAACACTCTCTATAGGAAAATCTATAAGTGATGAGAGGCTCTCCCTCTTCTAAGAGAAAATGAGAGTCTCACTACAAAACCTCACATTGAAGTACTAAATAACACACTCTCTTATGTACGTCCATGTATAACCTCATATTGATATAGCTTGAATACAAAACATTAAACACGAGATACGACTAATGTCTTGAATACAAAGAGCCAACACCAAATACTCATTCCTAAAGATTAGAATTCTTACTAATGAATCTCATCTTTGTCTTCCACAATTCTTTTCCAATTTATTACATCTCCTAGAGTAACTCCATGTTTTTGTGTCTTAATATGTAGTTGTACACTTTATCACATTTATCATATAATGAAGGACTCCAACAAATTTGGTCATACTAGTCTCGTGACAATAGTTGCAAAAGGGGTGGACCGAGTTGCAGACTTGATCCTTGACAATGTAGAGGTGGAGGAGGCGGCTGGAGTTCTTGCCGATGAGGAAGGTGACCAAGGTGACCATGCCGTCAACAACAACCATCTCCTCTGCCATGAAACCGGCGAGGAATGCCCGGTTGTTGTCTCATAATGTGTCACCGGTGGCAATCTTCACGCACCCAAGCTCCATGAACAAGAGCAAGTTGAATAGCCATGGCCATGTTAGCCGATTCTGGCCGAGTTAGGCCATGGTGGCGATGCCAATGGGGAGGCTGGGAGGAGGGCAATGAGGGGTAGAATGGGGAAATGTGATGTCTTTAGCACGATTTTGGGGGATTTTTTTGGAGATTGATGCAGTTGCATGGACAAAATTGCCCCTTTTGTGGTTATTGCGGTGTTTTTAAGCAATAATAGATAATTAGATTTATTTTTGGAATAATGCTAGATTCTTTGCATAAAATTATATACCGAATTAATTAATCTTTTTTTATAATTCAATGAATTAATTTTTCTAAAATATCACATGCCTAAAAATATATTGCAATTGATATTAGAAAATATTAAAAGTTGTCTCAAGTTTAACTTAAACTTAATTCTCATTAACTCTAATTCCAAAGAGGCGATGATTTGAATCAAACTTAAAACGAAAAGTCCATATTAAGCTAAACCAAACGTTAGCTGCTCAAGTCTCTTGATAAAACGAGAGAAAGGACTTTTAATTTAAAGGAATTTAAGGTACCTAATCTTAAAGTGAAACTACCTAACACATGAGATTCTAACTTATTTTATCTCTTAATTTAATTTCGAGATGATTTATTCTCTAGCAATTATAGTTTTATAGTATTTTATGTTCAAATAATTGATGTTAAAAAAAATTGAGCTACTTTTTTTAAAAAAAATGCGCCAAAATATATTAGAAGGCAATAAATTAATTTTTGGTGCAGTTGAGAGGTCATGGACCCTCATATTGTACTGTATATAAGTAACTGTTGGCAGGCTAAATGTATATTGGAAAATTTAGATTGTGTGTAAGAAAGATGAAAATTTAAATTATTATACTAATCGAATTGTAACCAACAAAGTTTTAAAAAACTGTTTTCACACAAAAGATAATGGACTAAAATTGATCTAAATAGTCCTACGTTGGTAAGCCGTGATATTTCGTAGAAAAATTTCGTGACTATGCCAATTCCTGTGAGCTTATAAGGTACCCAGAAAATCACATTCTTCTTTTTGCTATAATGTTGACAATTTGGTTAAGTACGGGGTGATAGTTTCGATATTAGACTCTCAGCGTCATTTTTCAAATCATTTTTGTTTATCGAAATTAATCCATATATATTAGACATTGAAAATAATGATAGACAAATTTTAAGACATTTATTAATTAGTTTTATTGATCAGTATAAAAAATTATTACAATATAATATATGATAAGATGTTAATGAAAATCATTATTATAATTATAATATAATATATAATAAGATATTGACACAGCTTTTATATAAATAAACAATTTATATAATATATAAAATAAAAGTTTATTTTGTGTGGATTATTTAAATAAAAAAGTTATTATCATGTAACAAAAAATAAATTCATATAAAAGTGTGTAAAAAGAGTATGTGTGAATGAATCATATAAATATAAATGGTAAACCTTTTATATATTTGAAAATATCAACTACGATACAAGACTTCCACCTAAAAATCGCAATTACTATAAATTATGTGTTACAATATTTACTTTTTAAATTAACCGAAACTAATTTTTTTAATCAATGTTGAAATTAGAATACCTCCCTACCACGTACTTTTATAATTATTATCTTATGGTATTGTTGAAGAATAGTTATTTGTTACGATATTTATATTATATTTACATGATGGACACAATATATATTTTTTGTTAATAATAATTACCGCTATAATTAATTTATTACAATGACAATGATTTTCATTATAGTTTAATAATAGTTTGTTGTAACATATGGTGTTACATTTCTTTTGTTTCACAAATATATTTTAGTTGGTTTGTAACTCCGAAAGCATAAGTTGTAAGAGTCAAAATGTAACATGATCCATTCAAAATTGCGTGCTTGCTTTTCAA
>JAVDBV010006963.1:0-10185 GCA_032619315.1 Piper longum
TATATATATATATATATATAGTTGAAAAGGCTTAAGGCCATCTTTACCCTACTAGCTAAAACTCATGCACTTGCACCGGGTACATTTTATTAATTCTCGAGAACGATCTTCATAATTGCATGATTGCATCTTAAAACACAATTTGGCCTGTATAGCTCCTTATAATTGTTGCATTTCTTTTGCCCTTTCTACCTGAGGCCACGTTTCACGGTTACAGTATTTTATGTATACTGTACGTGTGAATTTTGAACTTATAACATCTCTTCTGATAATGATCACTTTACAAACTAATAACAAGTATGAATCTGTTGAATGTACATCGGTTCGGCTCGGCACAAGATTGTAAGTTCTATCAAAACTAGAAGCACCATTTTTTTAATAAATATGATACGGACGGAACGAAATTGGCACAGACGCCGCCTCATATGCAGCTTATAATATAAATAAATTTTGATTTTACAAATAAATTCTAAATTATATTAGGAGATGATAGATTTTTTTTATTTTTATATTTACTCTAATTAAATGAAGATCTATACTGTAATAATTTAATGCACATTAATTTTATTTTGATGTATTTTGATTAGTTAAATCTCTCATTTTTCATCTGGGATTAACTTTTAGTTCCTCTTTTATCAATAAGAGTAAATTAAAACAAGATTGTTTAGTTCCAGGCATTAGGCATGCACAATGTAGCGGCTGGTACATTCAAAATAGGTTTGGTGTGCAAAAGGCAATCACAAATCAACTAACCGTCTACTCCCAAATATACAACCAACTTTATATATACAACCAACATTATCTGGCGAATGCTAGGGAAAATGAAAAACTTTGTTAGGGATGTTGAGAGTGTACATGAAAAGTTCCTCAAATAAATAGTGACTTCAATATGCCCACCATACATGGTAAGAGCACAAAATCTTCCCTTCTACAAGAGAAAAAAGTTCTATTGTAGGGGGTGACATTTTAAAAACTTGGGACTAAGACTCGATTTGGCAAATGATTAGGAATAAAGATGAATTGGAGTTAACGCCAAATTGATTGAGAGTCATTTATACCAACTTTTCAATATTACATAAAAGAAAGTATAAATTGAACACTTGAACTCAATAAATATATAGATTATGTTATTTACATAACACTGAATTTACAAAATTATATGAAAGAAGATGTATTAATAGTTTCTTTTTCAACTCGGCTTAGGTAGTGATCACATGAAATCAATGAGGAATCTTGTGATTACAAAGTTACCCGTTAAACATTACTAAGCTATGGAGTGGAGTCGAAATAGTATTCGAAAATTGTGGAAAGAGATCCAATCAAGGTTTTTATTTTTTCAATTAGTTGTTGAATGAATACTTACTTCACAATAGAAATCTACAAAGGTCTTTAATCAAAGATCATGTTACAGTGGAAAGATTTTTACCCAATGCCGTGCAATATTGGAGGTTTGTAAATCTTACTCATGGTTTCATCGGCGGGTATGAATCCCACCATGCCACCAACGTACTTTTTGAGTAGTCCCAGCGGGTATGAATCTGATCCTGAAACAGCAAGAACAGTTTGCACTACAAACTAAAATTCTTTTAAGTTATGTAACATTTCACATTTCCAAATTGCAAAACATGATGACAATCTGCATTCATATATGACAAGTATAATGAGGTAACTTACCCAAGGTGCTGCCTCAGATACAAGTAAATGACCGTTCGACGCAAAGAGTGCCAGGGAAGACATTGTCGAGAAAATTAATGGAGAAAATTTGATTAAACACAGTAAATCTATGTTTTACAAAATTTGTACATTTTTTAAACCAAAAAGAAAGGCTTCACCACTAGAAACATGTATCGATCAAAAAACAAAGATCATTCAATCATATACTGAATATATGCATTAACTACGTAAAGAACAGATCTATAAAAACAGTAACTATATCACATTCACGGAAACAGTAACTATACCAACATCCTTGACGAAGGTGGCGGCTTTCCTGGCACCAACGGCAGGTGCATTCTGAGTGGAAGATATGCGAACAAACAAAGCGGGTAGAATGGATAACTGTAGGACTGCTTCAGAGATTATATACTTAGCTCGCAGTTATTGTTTTCGCCGGCTACTTTTAACTTAAATACCTTGCCAAGAATCAAGATGTGCAAAGACTGAGAAGCTTCTTGTCATCCAAGGCAGTGATTCGTTTTCTGCTCATCATCCAAGGTAGTGGCTTCTTACCAACACAAAATGCAATTAAGGGCTCACAAAACAATCTATTGATCACAATTTCAATACCCTTCTTGTTATAAATATGCTACTGATCACAATTTTCTTGTGATAAATATGCTACTGATCACAATTTAAATATCCTTCTTGTGATAATACATAACGCCACTATGTTATCCTGAGCAATCATACATGTAACAACTACGTCGGCAACTTGGCAATCCTAATGATGGTAAGCAAAAATAATACATGTTTCTTTCGAAGAGCACAATGCTCGAGTGCGTACAAATTTGAAGGAAAAAAGATTGGTTAAAAGCTTTCAATATAAGGTCATTCAACACTAAGTAGATCATCACGACGTGTATTCAGTCAATCAAGATTCCCTCTTCAAGATGGTCCATAAACTTGTTTCGTAGGATTATTTTCTTGACGCTGGAACATGCAATTTTCCCCTCAACTGCCCCAAAAACTTTTCCAAATGGGCGTTTTCATCTTTCCCTTAACAAAGTGAGAGAGAGAGATGGAAACCTTTGTCAATAAGCTTATGTGAAATCCACATCTGGATTCTAGCAAAAACATTGGAAAGCCAGTTTTAGAAAAGACAAACTGCCTGATTAAGAGGCCTTCCTCAAGAAATTGCACTTTGATGGTAAATTCAACACTTGGTTAAAGTCTCCGCTCCACTTCCTGTAATCAATACTGTATGCTTAAATTGTGCACAAACTCCGCCATCAGCTGTAACAGTTGTCCACTTGTCCTCCCACATCACACAATCTGTGCTTCCTCTAGTGAGAATTGGTTCTGCGAAAAATAACAAATTGGGTAAGGGGCTGCAAGGTGCACAAAGGCTACCGCGTATGCAGAGTCTGTGGGAAAATAAAAAACACATAAAAGACAGTACATATAAAAAAACCTAATGCATTTTAAATACTAAAATCATTTGAAGCATGCATTATGTAACATAAGCACAACAGACTATTTATTAAAAAAAATATAACCTATAAGAACTTGACATTTAGATGGATCATCAACAAGCACCATCAAGGAGTTGTACTCAATAAATGCAAACAAACTTAAAGGGGTATGGTCTTATATACATCACCAAAGGAAAGAAAACATTATCAGTGTTTTAACAACCATTATCGTTTATGACCTATGTAAATGAAATGGTAGGATAATAATCCAACAATAACCCCATCAAACTCCACCAAGCATTATGAGGTACAAGGAGAACATAATTAACAGGATCCAGAACAAGGTACAGAAAGCAAGCAACACAATCTATAATGAACAAAGTCAAAAAGGGCAGACCCAATGGTCAATACTAAGCTGATTATATACAAACTCGGGGACCAATAATGAACTTCTTATAACAGTAATCCAATTATACTTCTAAAGCTTTCTTGGTGAACCAAAGAAGCTGATGAGCAAACGACAACATGATAAACAAAGATTAAGCTTACATGACTTAAGGTGCCAATGCAGGTTTCACTCACCTATGGTGAACGTTTGACCTTCAACCATACGTCCAGGCATATCATTAACTGTCAATGTACAAGCATGAGTGCAACAACCGCCCATACTATGAATGTGTGCAGACAACATATCTATCAAAAGAATGCTCTCCAAAGTAAGATGCTAAATGCACTTTGTACAAACAGGACTTACAGGAGTGCAATACAATGGGCTGCGAATGAAGTACCCTCCCTATACCGTGGCCCACAAATCGCTCAATTATACCATAACCATACCTTCCTGCATGTTCACTGGTCATTACCAGAAATGTAAAATATGAGAAAGTGAGCACATTCCCAGGGCCAACCAATCAAGCAAGAATAACAAATACACCACACATCTCATATGGCCAAACGCAAATCAGCCAACAAATGTTTTAGATAAAATACTTTCAGCTAAAGAATTCAAATGCCATCATACCATATTGTACGCTCATCACAATAAACATCACCCACACCTTATCCCAACTAAGCTAGAATCAGCATAAGTCAGCAGCATATAGATTTCAAATCACCAACTGTTTGCCTTGGCAGTTAAAATCGATAACAAAAAACCCATCTAGAAATAAAAGTACTAAGTGTTTACGTTAGCCCAGCCCTCAAATACGGGAAATGAGAAGAAGTTGCAATGCCTGCAAGCTGGAACATCCGCAATCCAAAAACCGCTCAAGCTTCAAATCAATTTTTGCTAGATATTATGCTAAAATAACTGCCTATATGTTCATAAATATCATAATTAGGAGAAAATATGTCATGCAGAAGGGGCTCAAAAATTACACACTTAGTAAGTACATCTGAATATACATATTTCAATCACATACCCAGTTTTTATCGCAGTCTAAATGCAGCAACAAAAGATATTCTATCTTTCAGTCGAATTTCATTTCAATTCATTAAACAAAATAATTTTTTTTTAAAAATAAAAAACACTCATGATAACCAAATTGATGGACCCAAAGCAATATTTTCCTTTTAAGAGCCTAATATATAACAGACACATCAAATTTGCACAGATTGATCAAAATTACTATAAATGGGTAAGTGCAGCTAGGACCAATGATGAAAATCCCTGGAAAAAGAACATCAACATCTTGCAAAAAAAGTACAATCCTGAACATGATGGCAATGTTATTCAAAGGCATTATGCAAGACTTACATAAAAAATAGCAACACATCTAACATAGTATATAATTTCACATGACAAAAAACCTTATCCTCTTCCCAACTTTTTTGATGCTTGCACCATCTTTGCAAACAGAAATGGCTCTCTTCAAGCATTCTTCAGTTACCTGGAAAAATGTGTAGCTTAGTCCACAACGAACAAAGACAGACAACAAACTATGAACATCATGATCTTCATCAAACTAATATAAGGTATAAATTAAAACTGTTGCCACAGCTAGATGCTTCAGAAAATTAACAGTGTGGAAGAATAGGCGTGGTTGGAATACACAAACCCATAGATTTTAACAGCCAACAAAGCCACAGAGAGTCATGTAAATGTAGAACAATCAACAGTATTCTTAAGTATATGTAACCTCATAGATGTTAAGAGAGATTCACATGTGCAACATTCTGCACTGAAATTACCATTAACTAACAAATATGACATCTAACAGGAAACGAAGCAACCAAAAAGCAATAGAATTGCAGCTTTCAATACATCTTTATTACATAATAAATCATAGCATAATATTCAATGGGGTTTAAATAAAGACAAGTAATTCAATTAAACCATGGCAATACATAATAACATAAGAAAAACATCAAAGGAATATTTTTGAAGAAAAATGCACAATCCACATGACAAAGTTGCAATAACTGACTGTCATTTTGCCAGAGATGAGCACCTTAACAAGCCTTTGTGTGGCTGGGTTCACGTTCCCACACAAAAATGTTCTTGATGTGCTTCCATGGTAACCCTAGTCATGAAAAGAGAGAGCAAGATCAAATAATAATACACATGGTGTTTTAAATCCATGACAGCTCCAGTACCAAAATAAATAAATAAATAAATACAACACAAAGTTAGAGTTTCAGCATGTTCCATATGGATATCATTATTCCATTTACTTCAAAGGGGGGAACAAAGAGAGTCTCGAACTACTAAAAAAATAAAAACAAAATTCCAAAGGAATAAACATAAAATAGCAAACCATAAAAAATAAGAAAACAAAATAATTCAAACTTTGGGTATTAAAAGGATGAACGAAATCATTAAAAAAATTTAATGCCATCATTATTAAAGCCAATAATTCCATACGCAGGTTGAGTTCACATCCCTTGGTAATAAACAAATAATTAGCAAATAGGAAAATAACAAAATATACGTTACATCTTACATTCAAATAGACAGTCACATCTATGTTGATAATGTCACCATCCTGCATGCATCATAAGTCATAAGAAGGCAAATTATTTATGCATGAGCTATAAATATGATAAGTATATCCATATAACCATATGGGACATGAATTTGCAGGTATTTTGAATCTATAAGCAAGATACTAAACACCAAATCCACAATTATTTTCAACCAACTTTAAAGCTTGCACTAGCATCCAAGATACTAAATACCATATCCAATAATTATATGGTAGATGTAATCCTCACTTGAAGTAAATGGAATGTTCTGGCATTTCAATGCTAGACTAGACACACTTATACAATCCTTTTGTTTCCCTTTAAACAATGCAGCCATAACTAAATTCACGGAATGGAAATACCCATCATATGAATAATCATTATGAACATAATTTCTAGCTTTGAAAGTCAAGCAAAAAAGAAAAAACGAAAAACCCAAAAAAAAACATGCAAAGTATGACAGGTTCCCCCGACCAGCAAATATTGTCTATTTGCTTTGACTGATTACGTTAAATACTTCTTCAAAGCACGATAAAGATCCACTCACCAACAAAATGCTTCCCTAAAATTATAATCCCCCTAGTAGTTCAGTTTATTTTTCTGAAACTAAAACAACTATATTATTTACCAATGGCATTGTTTTCTATGCTGCAGTCCATGATTTATGTAAAGTCCTAGAGATGCAACAAAAAAATAATGTGAAACAGTAATGTGAGATGTATCACTGCCTATCACTAGCAACCAATTGTTTGTAATTCATCAAAATAAAGAAATGTTTGTACATCAATGTACTTACACACACATGGTCTAAGAGATCTAAATACTAGTTATATAAGATGTCAAAGATTCTGGAAAGAAGAAAATAAATAAGACACAGTTGAGAACATGGGTTTCGATATTCTTGGAGATGTTCAATTTTTTTATCAGCGGAAACTTTGTCAAGAATTATATAAGAACAGGTAGAGTGCTTTCTCTAATGAAACGAGGTGCACACAAGACCTAAAGATCATCCAGGGATGCAGCTGTTATGTTGCAAAATCTTAACCGCTAATATATTCATCTACGAAGATGATTTCAGCCTCTGCCATAAAAGTAAGTCCTATAGTGCCAGCATAGCGCAAGAAACACTTGGCAGTTAATATATATTACGTGAAAGGAGCCACACCTAAAAGGTTATTCATAACTGATATGGATAATATTTTTTTTAAGGAAAAAAAAGGAGATACTCAAGAAGAATGTACCAGACACTAAACCTGCAGCTGCCGAGAATCAGGAACTCCATGGCACACGCATTCATTGACCGATGTGCATATACTTTTCGGAAAGCCACCATAACCAAGTAGCGATGGATAAGCCCCATCATCAATTATCATTTGATGCACTGCCTTATCAATCTCGTTCGTGGTCACTGAAGGCTAGAGTACAACAAAACGCACAAAACCACATGCCATTAAAACCAAACAGAGAGCCCCAATATATCTATTTTACCCACTTCAAATCCCAACCAACTTCAATATCATAAACTAAAAAGAAGCAATTCTCACCCTGACCATTGCTCCGGCAGAGTCCAAGGCGCGAACAGCCAGCTCACAGGCGGCCCTCATGCACGCTATACCCTCCGAATCATGAACTTGAGCAGCGGGTTCGAGCTCCGGCAATGCCTTCGAAGCAATATAAGGCGGCATAGGGATAGTGTCCGGCACCTCAAGCCGGCGAGACACCTTTCCACGCCGCAGAGGTCCAGCCTTTACAAATTTTTGGGAGCTTCGAAGTTCTTGCTCCCTAAAAAATGTTACAAAAAAGGATCTCAACATGCAACAATACGATCATCAAAACCCTAGTTCGCCGGTAACCAAAAGCTCCGTTACCTCTGAATCCGCAAGGCTTCCTCGAAACCAGACACCTTCTTCGCATACACCGGCGTCCGCCATTTCCCGGAGCTTCGCCCTGATGAAAGACAAGACAAAGGGAGGAGCGAGGAACCTGCTACGGCCGCCGCCATCGCCGTCGCAGTCGTCTCCGCCGGTTTGCGTACCAACTTCAAGAATGAGATATGAAAGGCGGTTGGGAAGAAAGAAGATCGCGTTAAGTGGGCTTTAACATTAGGCCCATGGCCCATTTTGGTTTACAAAGCCCATTATTATTATGTATTGAAGTGACAAATCGAGTAACAAATTGACTCGTAACACGGCGGCACACAAAAACAAAAACCAGTCACGGGTTGGGGCAGTAACTTTATCATATAAAAAAAAACTATTTTTTTGCAACTTGCTATTCAAGTGATTTAGACATTTATATTTTAAATTAATTTAGTCCATAATATCCTTTTATGAAATTTTTTTCCCTGACATTTATTTGTAATACTAGATTTGTATTTTACTACATTTTTTTGTAGTTTTATCTATTTTATTTATTTTTAAAAATCATACTATATTATTATTTATCCATTAGTGTATATTCATCAATTTATTAATTTAAGAAATTTACCTACTTATGAATTATTAAACTTAAAATAGGATTTAGTTTTAAATGCTTCAGATTTTTTGTTTCTAATTGTAGTAATTAAATGGTAAATTTCTAATTTACATTACTTATATAAATGGAAAATAAAATATAATATTATAAAATAATTAAAAGACACGTGGTGATACCAAATTATAGATGATTTAAATTTCTTATTTAAATTTGTAAAAACACAAGGGTAAAATTATAGTATATTGTACTTCTAAGAATAGAAAATAAATTGTAATATTATGAAATAGTAGTAAAACTCACATTGCCACTTTAAATTAAAAATCTTTATATAGATACATACACACACACACTAGTTGCTTGCCTACACAACATTTTATGATTATTCTCAAATTATTTAGATTTTAACATAAATTTAAATTGACTTAGATATAACACACTTTAAATAAAAGTTATTTCTATAATATTTATTTCAATTACTTGATAATAGATATTTATTTATTATAGTCTTATATATTGTATCAAACTCTTAATATATTATTATTTATCAATGAGTCAATATTTATCAATTTGTTAATATTAGTAATCTACTTGCTTTAAGAATTGTTACACTTAAAAATAAGGTCTGGTTTTAGGTGATTTATATTTTCTACATATGCTTATAACATATAAAGGGTAAAATAGTTTAAAAGACGTGACAACCTTATTATATATATGAATCAGTATTGCCTCCTCCCAATATGGACGCCGTTGATCCATCGGCATCTCCACGGAGTGGAGCCAAATCTTATTCTTTTATATATATAGAAAGAGTTTGGAGGCCGCTCTTAATATACAAAACCATGTGCAAGACTGAATCGATGGGCTTCTTTCGAAACACTAGTAGTCTGCAATTGTGGTGCTTGACGATGGTGTGGGAGTCTATGGTTGTGAAACTTGGTCTCTGCAATGGAAAATGGAGGTAGAGTGAGATGAGGGATAATCAATCTAAAAAGAATAAGAAAAGAGTATTATATAGGAAACTATGTTAAAAAAAAAACATTTCAATATATCATGTGAATACTGCTTTATAGAGTATACCAAGTAGTTATACTGCACAAGAGTAATAATTTACAGCAAGGTCTTATTGTTGAAATATAAACTTGTTTTAAACTCAAGTTTATATAAAACTCAATTCAAAACAAATAAGCCTAATTCAAAGAATTTTTTAATATTTTACACCTGATCAATTACAAGTCAATGGTTGGTGAGATTATGGAAAATTTGTGGTCAATATTAAGTATGTGTTTGTTAGATGTGTTTTGTGGTCAATGTTAGGTCTGTGTTAGGTGTGTTTTGTGGCTTATATTAATTTTGAGTTAGTATGAATACCCCCTCTCATTGCAAGAAGCAAAGTTTCTACAATATAAGAATTCAGAATTGAGTGTGGAGAGGTTGTTTGGAGAAGAAAAGGAGAGTTTGTGTTTTTGTATTTGATAAGAGTATTTTCTTGTCAACAAAGTGGTATCAGAGCTATGGTTCGTGGTTCGTGCTTTGGATCGTGCTTTGATTCATGATTTGGCTTACCATGGCCTGTGGAGGATGGTGGTCGATGAACGTGAGTTTCCGACATGGCGAC
>JAVDBV010006967.1:0-14412 GCA_032619315.1 Piper longum
TATAAATTTCAGGTTACTCTTTTTCGCCCGATTTGGCCCCGAATTCGTTCCGGATCGACTTCAAACTCTTATACCTTCATAGAACAACATTAATGGGCACTTTTTACACCAAAATCACAATGATTTCTTGTTTTATTAATCATATCTAATAAACTCTTAAACTAATAGAATTGACATAACAATTACTCGAAACATGACAAAAACTCAATATAAAATGCACAGAATAATAACTCTTTTACAGAGTTATCATTGGTATTAATGTGAGGAAATGAAAAACATGACGATGTGATTAAGTACTGAGACATGATGAGACAATGCGTAATATGAATAAAGTACATAGGTGGGCTGAGACCCAAGATTCAGAAAGTGATGTATAGAGTAGACTAGATATATGTGTGGATGCTAATGTGCTATATATATGTATATATGTTTTATGTGTCGTTGTGACAGGGTGGCTCCTAATTGTACTTTTAGGGGAGACTCTGTCCGTTTTAATTTGAAATTTTTATTGTTTTATTGCAATTGTTGTGGGCGTATGAATTGATTTTCATGTCATTCATGTAGTATCATGTTAGGGTTTTATGCATTCATCTATGAATCACAAATCGTATCTTTATTTGAAGACGCCAAGATTAGATCCGTACAGGTTGAGTTTGGGTTATCCGACCTAATTGGGGCCTGTAACATGCTAGTTTGGTTCACGAGGGTGAACCAGATTTGAGGTATTACATATTTCTTGAGAATAGATTTCCTTTGAGTATATAAATTAAGAGTAATAATCTATATAAAGGTCTTACGACCAATATAACTAGGGCAACAAGTGGTTGGCCTGTTTACCACCACTTTACTAATCATTTCAAAATAAATTGAAATAAAATGATTATGTATTTTTTTTAATCGATTGAAAAAATGGTGAAAAAATGATAAATTTAATCGCACCATTTTTTTCTTGAAACGGTAATGGCAAAGGCCTTTGTTACTACTGTTTTATCGATTTATCATTTTATTATTTTTGAAAATAATAATATAATTAAATTGATTAATATGAAATTTTTTTAATATTATTACTATATTTAATTAATATTTTATATTATTATATCCTTTTATAGTTAGTTTAACATAAATATGTAGTTTAAGTGACACCAAATTCATGATTTTAATAAAGATTTTACGATGATAAAGACTTATTTAACTTAAATTAAAATTTATATTTAAAATAATTGAAACTCGGTAGTGGGTGACAATCAAAGAAATGGGAACCGATGAGGTAATAAGTAATGGTTGAGAAAGTGATAAATAATAACAGTATATATTTTTAACCGCACCATAAACCATTGTACTTGTACCATTAAATATAACTTAATACCCGATTAAAACTAGAAAAACCACCCTTTATTAAATATCCTAAAAGGTAGTTTAAAAATTTTAGTAATAAGTGAGTTTCTATCACACGTCTATTCAATCATTCATTAGGTCTTACTGGCTGGTCATTTTTATTCATATATTAAAACCTTTGCCTACTTACATAATTCTATTGACAAGTATAGATTGAGATACATAGTTATATTTTGTTAATCAATTTTACACTCAACCGAAAGAGCTAAAGGCATTCACTGGGGGAAGAATAATTTAATTAATATATTTTAATTAGAGAACAATTAAAGTTAGTTGTACCTCATATAGCTTATATGAGATATGCCTCTAATTTGAATTTCTTTTAGTTGGTTATACATAATAAATTAATATGTATGGAAAATAGAGTGCATAAAAAGTGGTTGATAAATTTTTATTATTTTTAGACATCAATATGGCATATTTTTAAATTTTCTAAAATATATTAGTTTAAAAATGTTTTAAAATTATTTTTTATTACAATTATTTTGATAATTAAGATGAAAAAATTTAAAATATTAAATCAATTTAAAATTTTATAAATACTCCAATTATTTATTTTTATATTTATCTACATTAATTTTAAATAGTAAGATGCACTAAACATACTCCAAATAAGAGGTATAAATACGAGCCGTAGCTCATATAAGACACTTTTAATTATAATTTAAAAAACTCAAAATTCATCCTTGACTCCATTTTTCTTCAAAGTGGAATTCCAACTATAAATTAACTCGGACCCATCTTTTATCAATTTTCTTGATAACAGAGATGTATACTAACATGAAATGAATGTCTACTAATCTTCTTGGGCAACAATAACTATATAGAATAGATATGTATTCTTTGATATCATTACAATGAAATTACAACGGAAATGTCTACGTTGTCGATATCGCTTCACGAACCAATTCCTTGTGACGCAAATATTGGCAAAAAAAAAAAAGAACAGCTTCAATTCTAATCCAAGTTGAAAAAAAAAAGCATACGAAAGCAATTTATTCAAACACAATGTTAAGTGTTCGATATTAACAACACAATTCCGCATTTACGAATACATAATTTATGAACAATAAGAAACAACAGTTTACAAGTAGAAGTCCCTGCGAAGTTCATAAACATATACAGCTCATATTTGTGGCTCTCCAAAGGCAAATACTACACTAACCGCTCGCTGCTCTCGAAGGTCTCAAGCTAATAATAGCTTCTCATAAGTTGCACATACTCATTATAAAGGGGGGCTTTATAAGCTTGAAAATGGGTTTTGCTCAGCTCAAACAAAATTAAAGAAATGCACAAATGATACCATATAATAAAGCTCCAATGTACTACGTCAACATTTCCGATGAGGTGGTTCTACTTGAAATAGCGTCCAAAACTTCAGAAGCACCACCATCTAATCCACTCCTGAGCCAAGCAATATTGCTTAATTCCGCAGCTATTGAAGCTAATTGATGACTAGATATGGGTGGAGTCTCGATAAAATCAACAAATTCAGGCCCTAAAATTGAGCTTCCAGATGACTCGCCGGTGAGGCCATCACAACATCCACGTCCACATTGGTTAGGAATCCGCCTCTCACAGATGGTGCCAGCAGAAACTTTGCATGTACTAAGATCCAGATGAATGCCTTGGACTAATGAAGTATGTCCTGGAGCTGGTCTGGGCAAAAACGGGCGGTCATCCAATAGATTATACGGACTGAAAGCACTTATCCTTGCAACTGGATGGATTACCTTAGTGCGGTTGTCATTGACCTCTTGTTTAGAGTCAACAAATTGAGCTTGAACCTTATCCACTGGCTGATCTGTTATGTTCATTGGCGAACTAATATCTTTTACTTCAATGGTCTTCAGGGAACTGGTAGTCCCGTTTGAAAGGGTTTCTTCAGAAGGTGCCCCAGTTTTCTCAGTACTAATAGTCTCTCCTATTTCAGACTTTTCAAATTTAAACCTTTCCCCCTCAATACATCGGCGCTTCAATGTGGAGTTCCAATGATTTTTTATTGCATTATCAGTTCGACCATGCAAAAGCCTTGCAATTGATGCCCATTTGTTCCCATGTCTTTCATGCAAAGCAATTATAATCCTATCTTCCTCTTCTGCAGCAAAAAAGCATTTCTTCAGTCAACAAATTCATTTGGTGCATCGCATAGTTTAGATAACAAATGTAAGAGTTTTCTCTATTGTGCCAGCACGAAAGTTATCATTCAATGTCAGATATTGCTGAAGCCAGGGCAGAGTAATGCAGTAGCAAATGTAGATAAAAACAGAAAACCCATCTTAAAACTACCACATAAACCACAGAAAAAACTATAGTCGTCAATGAATTCCCCAATTTTTATGTTTATTATAGAGAAGTATCAGCCACAAACATGCACTCTTACATAGAAAACGACATGCACAAGAGCAATATAAATCACGGATGCATAACAAGTGTCTCATGGCTTAGTATTAAGAAAACATTTTTCATTATTTGGGTTTCGGATTTAGGGTTTAAGGGGTCTATATAGAAAAAAATCATAGTAGATGAATCTCATATCATTTTTTACTTGTAAATCAGATTTTATACAATAAGTGATAAAGATAAGTGAACAGCCACTTAAGAAGATTAAAGCTCTCAAGATAAGTCTAGCCATCGTTCTTCTACCTAGTCTTTCCATCCTTTTTTTAGTCCACATGTCACTTCTAAAATTTATATTTTTGATTAACTCAAACTAATTAACCTTATAGTAGCTAACAGAAAGGTAGGCAAGCAAGCTCTTCTGGATCACTCTGCTTGTGACTCTTGTGTCAATTAGTAAAGGATGATGAAATAAGTATCAGGACAACAGTATCAATATCACCATCAATGGCACTTTATACTGAAATATTTTCAAAACAATAAAAAATAAGTCATATCTCACAGTATCAGCTCACATCCGATCAATGATGTCCCACCACAATTCTGTATGCACATGTCATCCCGAAAAGGTAACGAGTATTGCTTATTTCTGCTTTAAGCATGCAAATTAAATATTTCATGCACAATCCTCTGTACATCACAATGTAATAACAAAGTTGGCATATACTAAAAGTCTTACATAAGCAAATGGTACTTAAACTAACTTAAAGTGGAGGCCTTCCCAACACAAAAGAAGTTTTGGTAAATAAAGCAAACTTTCTGATTTCACTAAGGTACATATTGAGAAGATTCAATGACAAAGGATCAGCTCCAATAATGCAGCTTCAAAAATATTGCGAGAAAAACAGCCAATTACGTACTCTTAGTATCTTATATTGGACAATAAAACAAGGTTATCAACATCCAAACGTCTAAAACCCATCCACAAAGCTATTGAAAATCTAGACTTGTAAAGAACAATATCTTGATTCCAAAATTTATAAACAATAAAACAATTACAGTATAACACAGCCAAAGTCACTTTATATCTAAAACAATCCTACATAATTAACAGACAACCAAATCAAATACAAAGCTAAAACAACAATGAAAGTAAAAAAAAATGCATCACATTGTGAATCTGAGCATGTAACATTGCACACCAAACTCAGATTTAAGAGCAAAGAAGGCAATACCTGTAAAAGGCTTGCGCTCCACAGAAGGGTCGAGCTGATTGCACCACCGGAGGCGGCAGGATTTGCCAGAGCGGCCGGGGATGCCCCGGGCAATGAGGCTCCAGTTCCTCGGTCCGAATTTTTCAACAAGGCGGCTCAATATGGTATCCTCGTCCGGCGACCATGGTCCCTTCACCCTGTCCTGCCCGCAGCCCCCCGCCTCCACCTCTGCCACATCAAGAGCAGCATTGTCAAGCCTGTCAACTGAGGCCATCCGGATGCTGACTCAGTCACCAGCATGGGAATGGACCAGAAGCTGGGAAAACCCCAACCATATACCTATTTCCCTTGCTCCATTTGACGTAAAAACTGTTCTTGTTCCAGCCACTTGATGAACATTTCAACTTTATATTCCATTTCTGTCAAAGCCAGTACTAACACCTGCCAAATCAACAAGCAGCATATAAGAAGATACACAACTTGAGAAACTTGAAAAGATAGATTCCAGCCCTAAATCGTAAAGATTAAAACGGCATTCCATTAACACACTTTTCAAGTCATGAACCAATGACGACCCCTACCAAAGAATATGCAATCCAAACATGGCATTTTCAAAGGATGAACACGACAAAGATAAACTGCCAACAATTGACAACATCATTTGGAAAAAAATAAATAAATAAAAGAGGAAAAACTGCAGCAGCATATTAGGTACTCAAAACAAAGCGATCAAACAGATCAGTCTTAACTTGCAATTCCACTCAAAAAATCAAAAGGAGGAGCTGCCCAAATAACCTAAATTGCAAATGCAATCCAGCCTCAAATAATAAAGATTGAAACGGCATTTCATTAACACACTTTCCAAGTAACAAACCAGCTAAACTCCCCACTAAGCAATTCACAAATTGCAGTTTAAATGGTTGGGCACAATCTACATAGATTGTAGACAATTAACAACAATATTTGAACAAAATAAGCAAGGAAAAGCTGCGAGAACCTCCACCCAAACCAAACAAATTGAAAGGTCTAACACGCAATTCTTCACCAAAAAAAAATAAAAAAAAAACAACGAGAGATGTCTAACATGCAATTATTCTCAGAAAACAGAAAATGAACAACAGCAAACATCAAATACATGACCAAACGAGAACGCGAAAGAGAGTGGGAGATCGACGAGGAGGTGCCGCGCCGAACGCTTAAGAAGAGAGATGAAAGAATGACCAGATCCACCGCCGGCGACGGCGAGATCACCGACGACCACGACCTAGGGTTTATCTCTGCCTTTTGGGCGGGGTGGTTGGTTGAGTAATCGTGATTATTTTGTATTTTTTATTGTATATTATAATAATAATAATTAATATTATACTTAATTTATATATATAATAATTAATTTAACATTATTTATTATTTAAAATACATTAAATATAATTTCTTTTAGTACGACTAACTATTTTAAATTTTTATATCATTTACACTTTTTTTATGCCAATTAAACAAACCATAATAAAAAAATTAATAAATTAATTGAACGAGTTTCAAATTGAATAATAGCCGCCCTCGACCCCTCACTAAAGGTTAGGTTTTATTAATTGAGAATAATTAGTATAGACTGATACTTTTGTATAAGCCAATTTTAATGTCGATGATTAGATTAGAAATGCAGTTAGATGATGAGGATACTTTTATATATATTAAAAAAATTACAACCTTACGATTTGAATGAGTGGCCCGATTTAAAAGCAGTTGTGTTCTTGTATTAGCTTTGATTGATATTGAGGCTCTTCGTGCATTAGAAATATTAGGGATGTAAACAAGCCAAATTAGCTTGAGAGCATTTTATGTTTGACTCGGTTTAGTTTGAATTCGTACTCGTTAATTTTATACTCGTAATAGATGGCTTGTTGAACTATGAATGGAGCTTGAGCAAGGGGGTGTTCGGCTCGGCTTGACTCAAAACTCGAGCTCGATGTGTTTCAATTCGATATAATACTCAACTCGCATAATATTTTTTATATTAAATTTTAATATGAGAAAATAATTCTTATAACCTCATTAATTACTTACAAAAAATATTACTAGTGTTTAATATGTTACTGAAATATTAGTTATTTAGCTTATTTAATAATGACAATAACTAATGTTTACCCTAAATTATTATTTTCCCAAATTAAACTATATCAAATATAACTTATCATATTTTTTGAGACTAAATTACAAATATATACCGGTCACGGTCATAGTAGGCAGTTACTTATTTAATTAGTTAGCTACAAACCACTTGTTAATAGATAATTCCTATTATTTACTAGTTCCCACTAAATATTAGAAACTTGTTGCTTATCGTAGCATAAGCAAGCCAAGCAAAATAGCTTGGCTTGTCTTGGCTCGACTCATATCATAATCAAACATAAACCAAGCTTGAACAAGTAAATGTTCAACTCGAGCTCGGCTTGAAATATTTAACTTAATGATGAACCAAGCTTGAGGAAGGTAGTTTTAGGACAAATTGAACATGAACAAAGTGGTGCTTGACTCGGCTCAGCTCGTTTACGCCCTTCTAAAATATGCTTGTCCAATAACCTATAGGAGGATACATTGGAAAAGTTTGTTGTGTTAGAGTTGTAATAGCTTTGTGGGATTTTTAGTTGTGCCCCTTATTTGAGTCCTTAATTAAGGCACTAATCAGACTTGTACGAACCTTAAAAAAAACACTCCCTAGTGCTAATAACCTAACATATATGACAATAATTATTCAACAAGATTAACGTTAATGTCTACTAAAACAAGAAAATGCCCTTGATTAACATAATTAAAATTTAGCTTAAACATGCTATCGATGTGTAGGTGGAGTTGTTGAATAAATTTTTGGAGATTAACAAGATTAACGTTTTTCTAAAAAAAAATGAAAGGAAATTCCAGAGGCAAAAACCACCGTCAATAGGAATTAATTAAATGTTCTATGCTTGTCGGAAAAATTTTGTCATTTTTCAATATTTTCTATTTTCGTTCTTTTTTCTTGATTTTCCATTGGTGGTAATAATGTTGAAATTTTTTTATAAGGGGCGTAGCTAAAAATCTTTTTTAGCTCAAATTGAAGACTAGTACATACTATCACAATTTCATATAAAAAATTAAGGTGAGCTTTACCTCATATAGCTTATATGAGCTCCGATTTGAACTTTATTTGGTAGGTCCCACATGATGAAATTTATATGTATAGAAAGTAGATTGAATATGTAGGAGGTTAATAAACTTAACTTTTTGATATCAATATGACATTTTTTAGATTTTTTAAAAATGCATTAGTTTACTGATATTTTAAAATTATTTTTTTAGTTAGAAGTATTAGATTGAGTTAAAAAATTATAAATACCTTTCTTATTTATTTTATATTTATTTATATGAATTTTGAGAAGTGGGACCAATTAAATTATTATAAATAATAAATATAACTCATATAAACTATATATAAGTTGCAACTCATGTATACAAGGCTCTATTAATCACATACACATGTAGTCATATGTAATACGTAGGAAAGATTAGATCGTCTCGATAAAAAGTATGATAAACATAAACAGTTCCTCTACCCCAGTGAAGATCTCTCAATTACACATCAACACATAAAGCCATCACCGAGCTCTCTAGTGCCATAGATCTAAAATGGCGCCGGACCAAGTGCAATGCCACCGACAGTAGGCATGGGAGCACTGGCAAAGTTTACCCCAGGACCTTCGGCGACACCCGAACTCATGAACTCGGCCATTGCCCGGCGGGGATTTGTCGTCTGGAGTTTACACAAATTTGGCAAGAACACACCTACACAATAGCACGAGACAAGACCAAGATGATCAAAAAGTGGAAGACAGTCTCATCCATAGTTTAAAACCCGAAAACTCGGACCACACTCTCATGCCACAGGAATCGACTCTGAGTCTTTATATTAAAATTTTAATTATATAAATAAAAAATTAATATATATTACTCTTTTAATGCATAAAATTCATAAATACAATATTTGTATTCTTTGAAAATATTAATATAGTTATTTAAAAAAATTAATATATTTTTATAATTATTATAATATAGTGTTAATTACTACATCAGTGGTCCTGAAGCCATTTTTTAATTGACCCTGCGAGGCGAGTTGGCGTCTACGGAGGGAATTTTTAAAGAAAAAATAGAGTTTTTAAACTGTGGTTCCGTCAACAAGGATTACACAAAGAATCTGCTTTGCTTGGGATTGAAGGAGCAACATTTTACTTTTGAAAACAGCATCCAACTCAAGTAATCGGATGATATCTTCCACTCAAAAACTGCATTTTTGAGCTAAATAACCGATGTGATCGATGCATGGGAGTGACCGTGTTAATTATTACGTACCTTCGCCGGCGGCGAGATTGAAGTAGAGGTCGATGATGTTGGGGCAGCTGTGGTAGCACGGAGCAGAGCAGAGCTTGGCGGTGAAGTGGGAGTCGAGGAGTGCGTCGGAGGAGATGCCGGCGGCGTTCCGATCAACCCCACAAGCCCGGACGCACTCGTCGGTCTCAATCCACTCCGCCATCTTCTCCACCACCACCTCCGACGTCCTGCACTGGAACTCCGTCTCCCCATTTCTGCTCTTATAATTCTCCAACAAGCACCTCTTCCCCGACGAGGCTATGGACAGCGCGCACACCTCAACCGGCAGCTCCTCGCAGATTATCTCACCTGCCCATTAACCATAACGCATCAATATCATCCCTACAAACCTCAAGCAAGTATCAGATTACACGAAATTCCCGTTTGTGGTGATTAGAAAGCTTGTTTGTGTACCGAATATGAGATGGAAGTGTCCAGAGAGACAGAGGAGCAGGGTGAACACTATGTTGCCGATAGCGAAAGAAGCCATGGTGAAACACGATTGAAGAAGATTACAGCTTTTTGTGTTGTTTATAGCTTGTTGGTGTTGAAGCTTTTTTGTGGTGGTTTTGATATATAGAGGGTAAGAAGAAAGAGATGATGCATACCACATTTATAGGCGTGAGGGGGGGGGGCAAGGGCTGTTTTGGTCACACCCCAAAATTTTCCCATGAAAAATACTTTCTTGTGATATTATCATGGCCATTAATCTTGTACTGACCTAGTTGAAATCTATGTGAAAACAAGAGGTCACATTTCATGCTTTGTCCACTATATATTTCTCAAAATTCCCGAAATTATGACCCTTGCCTATTTTAAAATCACCCAGCAAATCTTAATTCAAAAATACATTTTTTGAATTAAGGTGCAATATAATTTTAAATTCTGTATCGTACTACCCGATTATACCCTCTATGATGTGTACCACAATTAAATTAGCAATTTAGTGAGTCTCGTTACTCAAAATTCATATTAAAAAATAAAAAAATAATCAATATGGATAGTTATAATTTTCTAACTCAATCTAATACTTCTAACAATCTCTTCTTAATTATCAAAATAATTATATTAAAAACTAATTTAAAAATATCTATTAACTAGTACATTCTTTAAAACCTAAAAGTTGGGCAAATTAAAGTAAAAATAAAAAAATAAAATTTTATCACCCTTTTAATGGTGAACCCTATTTCTTACACTAAAAAATCTAATTTTGTAAGACTCATTAAAATTAGTTCAAATTAAATAGCTCATATTAGCTATCTGGCAGATAGTTCACCTAAATCTTTTACCTTATAAACATGCCCTACATTGTACTATATATAAACCCTGTATGGTAGTTAGTTTAGTATTTAAAACTATCTACTATATTTATAACATTATAATCCTTATTAAATTAAACATAATACCAGTTCCAATTATTCACTCAAAATTGCACAATTCACGAGACGTCCCGCGAATAATAACTCTGAAGAAGTTGCAACAATTTATCAGGCCCGGCGACGGAGAAAAGAAGGGAGGATGCTGGGTTGTTATGACATATGAGACAATTTCATGAAAGTTTCCGTCATTGTGACAAAGTCGTATCTTGTAATAATCAATGTTAGGTGCGTGTTCAAGGTGTTAGTTAGTTAATTAATGTGTGTGGGGGAGTATCTCACGGTCTTGGTCTATTAAAGTATTTAATTAATTGCAAGAATTTGTTTCGGCATACATGCATAATAACAAAAGAATGGTTGAAATGTTAATACAAAGTCGTCGTTGAAAACATTGTCTCCGGGAGGGTATTTTTGTACACGTTGCCCAACATATGACTTAATAAGGTATGACATTTTATTCGTTAGATTGGAAAATAATTTACATGACTAAGTCAGTTCGGAACTAGACGACTACACTCATAGCTTACTAAATCGAAGCTGAGTGGTTAAAATTGAGTTTTGAGTTTTTATACTATGATTAATAGCCTGCAGCCCTAATATAATTTTTAAATTTATTTTTTAAAAAAGTTATTCAAGCGCTTAAGGATGATGAAATTTCAACGAGTCATAATTTATGCGAAGAGTTTTATATCAGTAAGTTATTGTTTGTTCCGTATAAATTTAGAGATTAAAAAAAACTCCAGGAAAGAATTATACAAATGGCTGGAATAAATCCAATGAATAAGTGTCCATTAGATATTAATAAAATAAGTACACTAACTAATTTTTTGCTTTAGGAACTTTTTGATTAATGATTTTCCCATTCGGCTTATTATGTTTTTTTACATGAATTCTTCTAAATTTTAATTCTTCTAAATTTCGATATTTTGTCCTATTTATTTTTTTCTACAAGAATCAATTAATTTATATTTATTAATTTTTATAGTTTAGATGCTTTCATAATATTTTAGATTTATAGTTTAATTTACTATAAATAATAAATTTATATTAAAAATTATTAACTTGGTTATTTATATGATTGATAATTATAATATTAGTTTATTTGTAAAGGCAAAACCTGAGCATTTCATAGAGTTTATGACTAGTTAGAATTAATAGGTGTGCATGTTACATCAAACTCATTCAAGGAAGGAGAGGATCGCTTGTAATGTGTAACGTAGGAAAGGAATAATGTTGCTTGGAATTTGGTCGTGAGAAGACCGGAGTCTATAGTGGTGGAATTTGAAAATTATATCATAAACGTGTTTGGTTATTGGTTGCTAGGATCAATTAAAGTGGAAGACAAGCTAATTTTTATTTTATTTTATTATTTTATTTTTCTAAAGGTGAGAACTACCACTTTGCAAATGTTGAAAGTTAAGGCTGCTTATGAAATGTGGAGTCAATTTAAACATTACACGACATGCTTTTTATGTGAAAAAATTGTGTGCTTAGTCATGAAATTTGGTTAGGGTTTAGGAAAAAATTTTAGTCGCGCTCTTTAACTACAACCTCAAACATTTATATTTAGGTTATTTTAAGCTCATTTTCATTTTTAATTTTCAAACAACTATAGTAAAAAAGAAAATAATCCATTCATGAAGTTTTTGAGGTGTGATTGGGGATAGGTTCAGGTCGGATATAAATCGGATATGGCTACATTCATATCCGATCTGAATCTGAATCCAATCCTAATTCCAAGATTACATCTATTTCATTTATGATTTTTTTATCCGATCTAAATCTGTCAAACTCGTATCTAATCTATATAGAATAAAATAATATAAATGATATACTTTAATATAAAAATAGAGAAAATAATAAAAAAGTGTTATTTTAAATATTTTAAAATATAATTTTATAAAATATGACATATTCTGATCAAATATGAATCAAATCACTATCCCAAACTTGCATTTTATCCGAATGTTTTTGGATATATTATATATCCGAAAGTCTGAATTGGAATCTAATATAAAACAATTTCGGATCGGACATTAATAGATTGGATACAGAGTGGAAAGGATATCATATATAACAACACATCCCTAACTAGGTGTGACTAGGGTGTAAAATAAGTGGACATGACAATAAATTTCCTTTGTTAAGCTCAACTTTACATTGTTTTCTCTAAACTACTGTATTCTACAGTAAATAAACAAGAAGATATGACACATTTATTCGCACTTTAAACTATTCATTTACATAAAATTTACCGATTTCCACATGTTTGGTTCTTTAAAACATTTGTTTTGCTAAATTAAACTCTCAGAACTTTCTTTTTTTAATAATGTAAATGTTAAATAATTAGTAACCACCACAAACCTAACTAAATCAAAGTTTTAAATATCGTTGCATGACCGGCTATATTTTGACTCAACCAATAACCAGATTTTAAAATTATAAATAAAAAAATTTATTAGACAGATAAAATATTATTGATGATTAATGTTTGATTAAATGCTGGTTTTCAAAAATAATATTTCAAAAAATTTCAAATACCATGATATAGAAAAAAGAGTTTCGGGGAAATTTTAGATTGAAAAATGAGCATAAATTAAACTGGTACAAAGGATTAACCATACCGGATTATTCCCAATTTGTTCCGCATATCTTGGGCATACCGAAAGACATATACTTTGATAACATTTGCTGCTTATTGAACTGTAGAAACAGCAATGTTGGCACTATAATATTGGTTGGGTGGTTTGTTTAATTAAAAAACAAGAAACTATAACGCTCTTTTACAATACTAGTTAGGCAATAAAACTCATTCTCATTCTTATAATTGGGATGATTTCCTAGTCGTCAGTGATGACAAGAATAAAAGATTGAAACAGTAGTCTAAGAAAGAGTTATGGAAAATATGTAGAAGAAAAGTTCAAAAGGTTGATGATCTCGTTGTTTAATTTTCTTTAGCTTTGTGTGAATATTTTATATATGAGAGTGACATCGTAAAGACGATTGGCTGTTGGGTATTGCGTCCGCCATATGGGGACGCCGGTCTCCCATGACAGTTGATGATCTAATTATTCACGGTCACGAGGACTGATGTCCCCATGTGCATTTTGCTGATGCAAGTTTTGCCGGTAAAGATCGTAGTTTAAAAACTCTGTAATTGACTTGTATGCTACGTAGTGGAGTCGATTTTTAAAAACTCCAAACTCTGATTCAGCTCAATATGTTATGGAGTGAAGCTGACTCCATTCCGACTTGGAGTCAATTATATTAAATATTTAATTGGGTAAATAAAAAATTATACAAAACTAATATATATATTACTCTTTTGATAATTAAAATAGATAAATATATGTTTTTTATTAGTTAAAATTATAAATTTAATAAGTTTAAAATAAAATAATATATTTTGATGACTTTTGTTACTTGACCGGTTGAGTTAATTATAAAATTAATCAATATAGTGTTATGGTCGAGTTAACTCGAAGAATTTTTCGAATTAAAAAAAAATTAAAAACTATTATGAAGATAAGATATAAAAAGCAATTTGAGACAACTATTAAACATTCAATACTCTAACATGAACAAGACAATTCCTTGCAATCTGACAAAGCAAAGAACAATGCATACACACACACACACACACACACACACACACACACATATATATATATATATATATGTGTGTG
>JAVDBV010006968.1:0-11704 GCA_032619315.1 Piper longum
GTTGTGAGGGGTTGGGTGGGGAGTGAGTTGGGGTTGGTGGGTGTATTCTAATTTCTAGCCGTTAGATTGAATCTAACGATTAAAAATGGAGCATAGTTACATGAAACACACCCTCATATATATATATATATATAAAGACGACCTAAATTTGATTATTCGATTATAAGGAATATCCAAATTTGAAAAAAATAAAAAAATAAAAAACTATTACCACCATCATTTAGTACGCAGTTAATAATAACATTTATTTTAAGTAGACAATTAATATTATATATATTATTATATTATTTTATCGAGTCGAGTTTGAGTTATAATCAAGTTGAGTTGAGTTGAATACTGCATTGTTCAAACTCGACTTGTAAGATTTGAATTCGATTCAAATTCGAGCTCGAGTTCGAGCTCCAGCATATAAATGTCAAATTTCAAGTCGAATAGAGCTGAGTCAAACGCTAAATGCTCACGAACTAACTCGTGTAATTAACAACCTTATATACACCAGCCAAAACATCATCCACAATGTAATCATTATAGTGTGCGCACCATGTGGACCAATTTGGGTACGCATTGTGTCTCCACTTTTGATCATCCAAATGATCAATGATATGGACGCAATGCGGACGCAATTTTTGTTGTGCACAATTCACGGAGTAGAGTAGTAAATGAAGATCTACGAAAAACAAAGAATATTAAACCACCACAACAATATTTTTCAATAGATGATCATTGAATTTTTTAAATAATATAAAAACGATAATAACAAAATGAAAATTATTATCGTATGATTAAATTAAATATTTTAAGAAAAAAATATGCAAGATTTTTTTTACTTCAATAAGATCAAATATAAAAAAATAAAATCATGATTTGTAAGAAATTTTTTGTGAAGGAAATTTTCAAATAAAAAAAGGTGCAGCTATCTAGATATAAAATCATTAATTTAAGGAATTACAATTCAAAGAACACACCGTCTTGTAAGGAGGAACATCCCATAAAAACACCCTTTTTAAAGGAGTCACTCTTGTATATAAGGTACATCGCTGTAAGAGTATCCTTTTTAAAGAATTACACTTTCATAGAAGCAGAGGGAGAAAAAAATCCCTTAAGAGTAAATTTAGAAAAAAAAAATTCATTCCTGTAATATACTTATGCATTATATTAATTATATTTAACAACATTGAAGTAAAATATAAACTAATGGGTTTAAGTCATGCAATCAAAATGGTTAATCCAAATTCTTATCCCCACTAATAACTAATTATTATCCTAATAAATAATTGAAGTAAGACATATCGCAATCTAATTATTTTAAGAAATATCGTCCTTATAATTCATAAATTCAATTCATAGATAGCGGTCTATCCCATATCCCATTAAACCACCATTCAATATGGTTTTAAGTCGACTTTGATATTATTTGTAATGACTTAGCTTATAGTATAAATTATTGGGCCTAAATTATTTTTTTTAAATAATTAAAGATCTATAAACTATTCTTACTAATATACTATATCTTATCTTATTAAATATCAGGTGTGGAATCTTTAATGTGGAGGTATCATTTTCTAGTTTATATAGTATCAGCTCAAGCTATAAAAAGAGTACTATTAGTTTAACCTAGTCATTTTATTTACATCACACATTATATTATAATATGTTTTTAAAATTGATAGAACTAATATTATTATTTAACCTTTTCTATAAACTATCAGCCCATATTTATCATTATTGATAGACAAGGACTAGCTTGAACTGAAATTTTTTTTCATCTTCTTGCGGCAATCCATTCTTAATGTCCCACGGTATACAGTGTTACTGGGGTGATTGAACATCCCCAAAATTTTGTACCGAAGATGAAGTGATAGGTTGCTACCATTTCATTTATTGTAATATTGCAAGTCATTGCTAGGTGCCTGAATCATAAAAGTTCTAACATGCTTATCATATAGGAATAATTAACGTCAATAATGACTGATGTTTTTGTGTCAGCTAAACTTAATATGAGCACTTAAATTACAAAGATGGTTAGATAATTAGAGTAATTTTATAAAATGAACACAATAATATGATTTAAATGGACGATTAAAATTTACATGTTCAGTCCAACGGCCAGGATAATTGCCTTCCAAGCACGTAGACCCAATTTGACTCCCAGCAAACGCAATTAAGGTTCCTTTTTCGCCGCCGATAATAATATTTTCTATATTGATAATAGCTTTGGCCAATGATAATAATGTTTACTATATTGATGATAGCATTGTGTTACTCCATTTCTCTTTTTCTTCAATTTCATGTATATAAATTAGAAACATCATATATTAAATAAAAGCGGAAGAAAGAAGCATGGGAAGGATTCAAAGCAGAGATATTTTGCGCTTCAAAAAAAATCTTGCAGAGGTCTCCATTACGGAGTAGAGCTCACATTAGACACCACCACTTTCTGTCAACAACACAGAGCCTCAAATAAGTAAGCAGGCAGCGTGTTAAGGAGTCGAATCGCCACACAAACAATGGGGACCAGATTTCCAATAAAAATATCCATGTATGGAGCATTTTGTTCCTTCGTTCCTCGAAAGGGATAGAATTACTGACTCTCTTCAACACATATGTAGACAAAACAATTTGATACAGTCGATAGACCTTGCTAGCTCTTCCTGCCATCTTAAACTACGCTATGTAGGTCTCTTTTTTCATGACCATATTTCAAGGTAATTGAAACACACTTCATGCATTGGAAATGATTACTCCAATCTTCATGTAATTCTGACAGCTACATGTTACTATATACTAAACATCCGGCATAATATGAGGCCTCTGATGGGACTTGCCTCGAAACATTGTTTTATAGTTGATACCCAAAATCATCAAAAAATGAAATGGTTTCGCCACTCCACACAAGATTTCAATGCTTCCAAATGTAACTTACAATGACCCAACATAGATTTTTGAGTTGAGCACCCTGTAAGCGGCTGATAGGGGAAGAAGCAGGGCAAGACAACGTCCAAGGTAGAATGAGTTGTCCCTTTGCATTTAACAGTAGGCATGCGCGTCCTCAGAATGAAAGTTGAAACTGAAAACGCCCACTTACAATTTACACCAACTTAGCCTGTCAATGTGATTCACCTCTCTCTCTCTATCTCTACATTTCTCCTCGAAGTCCAAAGCTCACCTGGTGTTAATCAGGTTCTCTCGCTGTTGAGCAAATGGCAGCACCCAAAGACTTACACATATACGTACCATGCCACAAAAGTGATAATCACAATGTCATACGTACTTATAATCGAGGCGTTCCTCATTCTCACTCAAAATCTTCGTTGCCAACTTGACACTTAGATATATGGGGACAAGAGTAACGATGGGTGTTTTGTTTGTGAGGAGGTTTAGGAACAAGAAACAACAATGTATATGTAGGAAAAAAGGCTGCCAGGAGTATAGTCTGGTTTGGTCCCCTCTACTCTTCAAAGCAAACTGAAAAAGGTTTGTGGCCTAACGAAGGGTGTAGACGTCCTAGGCGCTTGCACCGCATCTTTGATCTTTCCACCTCGTGTTCCAAAAGATGGACCAGCCCAATGCTTTCCACCGTGAGACGTGTAATACCTAATTGTCATTCTATTTAACAATTTTAAAATTGTCAATAAAATAATCTGAAATATATATATATATATATAATTATAAACTTTAATGGAAGTGTAATTTGATCTATGCGAATTTTGAGTGAAAAAATAATCGTCTCTTTTTTTCGTTCACCTTACAATGTTTTCCTTTCTGATGGTACAAAAATTAATTTTCAAAATATGATTTTTTCAACTAAGTTAGCACTTTTTTTATAAGGGTAAGAAGCGAGTAACACATAGCTCGAGAGTAGATTTATTTAATTACTCACATTATAACCATCAATGTGGCTCTTCAAAACTTAGACTTTTTATTTCTCTATAAACCAAGCATAATGAGATTCAATTCATTATTAAATTAATTATTAATCTTACATGACAAGCATATACAACAGTGGGAAGTTTGGTAATTAAAAGATACTTAGTTAATTTATACATGACCGTGTCACTAGGCTTTGAAATTCATGGATGATACGGATTAAGTACATAGCTTATAACGTTTAATTTTATGGGAAGATATTTCAAAATTTATGATTAGTGTCTGTGTTGGATTTTTTTTCAATTGTTAGTTGATATTGATTTAAGAGAAAATATATTAAGATGAGTTACACCTCGTATATTGAGCTAGAGGTAGACCTCTAATTTTAATATCTTCTAGTATGTCTCACAGAATGGGTTCTATATTTCTATATATTGGAAGTAGATGAGTATATATATAAGAGGTTGATGATTTTTTATCTTTTTTATACATCTATAACATATTTTTATATTTTCTAAAATGCACTTGATAAAAATTCTAAAATTAATTTTTATTATAATTATTTTGATAATTGAGATAAAGAATTATAAATATTAGATTGATTTGAAAATATATAACTATCTTATTTATTTATATTTATATTTATATATGTAGATTTTAAGTAATAAGACCCGCTTGGGGGGATCATTGGGCTAGTTGAGTTAAGTTTGCTCAGCTCAAAAACGATTCGTCTGATTTTGAATTCGAGTTAAACTAAAAAGTATTCGACTCAATCCAAGTTTGAGTCTAATTCTAACTAGCTTGATTCGTATTTATTAATACTCTTTTTTTGTACAATTCAAATTAAAAATAAATTTATAATTAAAATATCTTAAGTTTGACATAATTATGCATAAAAGATAATTTAATCATACATAATTTTATTCAAATTTGATATTATATAATGATATTTTATATTTTGACTATATTTATGAATTTAAGATAAATAAAGTCAAAATTTTTATTCTTTATCTAAAGTATTGAGTTTTAACTCAAACCGAGTTATGCAAGCACAACCTCAAGCTCGTCTCATTTAATATTGACTTAAGCTTAAGTCGTGTGCTTTTGACTTAAATATCGAGCTAAATCGAGTTTTAAACGATCCTAAGATCCACTAAATTGCTCAAAGTAAATGTTGTAGCTCATATATATAAACTATATAACCTGCATTAATTTAATTGAGATATTTATTGTTCTTACGTTTAGGTCATAGCCCCCCAAATTGGTCCTTTTAGAAGTTTATTACATATGGGTCTCGACCTCTGGCCCCTAGCTAGATTAATAACTCAAACATTTATGACCACTTATCCGTTCATAAAATTGATATTTATAAAGCTCGTCCATAAATTAACAATAAGATACAAATAGACAAGAGGGTAAATGAGCCATGGAAGTTGAAAAAAAACCTTCGATATGGCACATATTTCTTAATGGGCATGAAAAATTGACGATTTTTTTTTCATGCTCATTAATATAATAAAAATTAGTAATACAAATTAATAGTGTGATTGTATTATTTATAAGCGATTGTTCTTTTGTGATAAGGACATTTTTACCCGGAAAAGGTTAGGTATACATGAACTCTAACAATACAAATCCTGACGGGGCCCACAGAGCATTTTGGTAGAAGACACCATTTTTCCGCTGGAAAAAATTTTAATAAACATTCTAAGTCAATTCCTTGACAACATTTGTTATCTCGACTCATCGCCAGCCATACCCTTGAGTGTTGCCTTAGTGCTTGAAGTCTACGAGTTGAGCCGAGCTCTTCCTTTTGAAGTGGAGCTCGGCTCAACTAGTAAGCTTGATGAGCTCGAGTCAAATCAAGCTCGGCTCTAGCTTGAGCTCATCAATTATTTTTATTTTTATTTTTTTGAATTTTCTGTAACTTTTTTATTATTAAATTCGGTTCTAGCTCGAGCTTATCAATTTTTTTAATTTTATTTTATGTAACTTTTTTAGTAATTTTTGTTGGGCTTTTGGCCCAATAACTCGCCTCAAGCTCGAGCTCATACCTGAGCTAAGCCATGCCTGGCTCGTAAGCCGTAGCTACAAGCTTGGCTCGACTCAAATAAATAGACCAAGCCAAGCTAGGCTCGACTCAACTTCGAGCTAGAGCAGAGCTCAATTGGTCAAAACACGAGCCGAGGCTCGGCTCAGTTGTCATCCCGGTTAGATGTATCAAGCCAATTTGAATTTAATAATTTTACTCTATTATTCCAAGCTAACTTTATAAAGTTTATCTCAAAGTATTGATCTCCCAGACAATTGATTAGGGACTAATCCAATGATTCTTAGTTATATCTTGAGATATTTTCTCTTTCATATGGTGGTCCGCATTGTTGATTTTCTTCTCTCAAATGAAGTAGGAAGGCGGCATGACGATCTAAGTGGCGAGTGGCGAAGACGAAGCCAAGGGAGGTGGCGTTCTGGTTTGGGCGCGGCGCTATGGTGCCCAGCCGGCACTCTAGTGCCCCGACCCAACATCCAAGTGCTGGGTGGACACTCGAGCGCCAGACGTGGGGAGAAGATGCCCAAAACTACTTAATTTGAGTGGTTGGGCACTCGCCCAGTGCTCTAGTGGCCTGACTTGACAGCGTCTAGGCACTGGGCGGCTGGTTCCAAATTTTAGACAATTTTTTAAGGATATTTAAGCCTAATTTCGTAATTTCTTCTTAACGACGCTAATTTGGGATTAGATTAGAGGGGAAAAGTGGTGCATAGGAATTGGCTTTGAAAGAAGAAAAAGAGATCGACACTTAGTGAGGGAAAATCACTTCTTAGAGATTGAGTTCTTCGTAAGATCATCAATCGGGTTGTCATGCATCACTAAGAACACTTATAATCTCTCAAGTTCTCTACTTTTTGTTAACAATTTATATGAGATTAAAATTAATCTATATTTAAAGTAATTTACTAATATTTGAGAGTGGTTTTTCACTTGAGGAATCTGTGGTTATAAAATAGAATTTATAATCATAATAAATTTGATTTAGACTGTGGTTTTTTCCCTTTCAATTTGGAGGGTTTCCATGTAAATTTGGTGTGCATGTTTTCTTTGTTGCCTATGATGATTTTGGTATTTACTTCTTATTATTTAATCTTATCAAAACACAACTAATGTTAATCTTTAAGGGATTAAATCCCAAAACACAGGTGGTATGATATTGTATTTGTTCAGTATTTTTCATGGTCATCAAAAGGAGACGTGGAGATTTCTTCCAGTAGAAAAATATACGGTTGCATGTTAAGTAATATAGTGAGTAAATATACAGGCACGAGGAGATGCATGTGCAAGGTGCAAAGAGGTATGAAATTTGTAAACGATAAAAGCGATTCATTGGTAAATGTTCGAAAAAAAAATTGGCTCTTTATTTCTACAAAGTATATACGGGGCTCAACAAATCTGGCCCCTGCATATATCATGGTTGGACATATTTTGTATAATAGTTTTCACGTTAAATTTATATGCCTGTTATTTTTATTATTGTGATAATTGTTATTTTATTGTTTTTTATATCACATTCTGACAATTATCTTGTTACATTAAGGGTGGAATTGAGAGCTTAATAATTTTCACTGACATTAAAAATACATGAAGGTGCCATGTAGGCTTGTAGCACCTTATAATATTCATGTAAGACCTTGATTATGTCTAACGTTTTGATGACTTTTTCTTTTTGAAATTATAAAACCTATCTTCTTCCACATAAATACAGTTATACAGCCACTCTGTTTTTATAAAGCAAATAAAGAAACTTGGTTATGTTAGACGAGTTAATCTCCAGGGTTATATAGGCCCATGGATTATTATGGTATAAATTTCGTTCTTGAATTATGCATCAAATATTGATATGCTTAAATAATTGATTCTTACGTTTGATAGCCCTCAAATGAGGTCTTACGTATAGCTTTCTTTAAAATAGGGTGGAACTGTTCAGTCAACTTGTGCGCCAAGGAAAATTTTCCCACAAAAAAATCAGGAATTATCTTACAAAACAATACTTAAGTCTAGCTTGACATGGGCGTTCAATTTGAACCAAGATTTGCAACAAAGAAAGAAAGAATGCATTGCACGAAAGGGGAAGTCAAGTCACTACTATTAGATAGCCCATATGATAAACACAGATGGTTTTTATAATATATATTATGGCTGAGGACCAAAGAAATAGAGACAATATCATACATAGCATGAAGTTTGGCCAAAGTCAAGTTAAGCTGCCAACTTTTGAGTATGCCACGGCCGAAGGAACAAATCAATATCTGACTGACGTTGAATGACAACTTTCACCGACAAAATTTCCAAGCTGCCCTCTTTATTTCTGCAGATCCTTCTAACCATGAAGAATATACAAAGAGATCAAGAAGCAGCCCCTACTTCTACGTCAAATGAACACTTGATAGTTAAAAAAATAAAAAAAGAACACTCCATAGCAATATGGTTTATACACATGCACTAATCAATTGTTACCCTAATGAATTCTATCGTCTAAAAGTTTTTGCTTGGAGAAAAAAGGATGGGTAATTCTTTCATAACAAAGGGGTGATTTGATGATGTGTATGAACTTAACTGCGATCTTAGTTAACGGGTGAGAAGAGTCATAAGACAATATTGTCTTCGTCATAACATCTAATGATAGCAACAACAAATTGGCGGGGTAGAAAGGGCCTAGAGTCGCCTTCTATTTGCGTAAATACAACAGAGACAAGACCACGACCTGTCATCTATGTAAAACTCATTCGGAAAAGTCACCAAATTCTCTTCTCACAATTTCGGCGTTCGGTGACACTCAAAGGCCCCAGTACTTCAGCAGCCCTCCAACCAAGAACATTTCACACACAGCTTACACTTCACCTTGATCAAAGTCCGAACTCAACTCTCTTACTATTTTTTTCAATTTTATGATCTTCACATGCTGCCACCGAGCAGTCCATTCCAGCCGCATTATTTTGCCCTTGCGTTCTTTCTAGCCCATACTAAGTTCTGATTCATCAAGAGAACGCTTCGCTTGTCTCAACTCTCTTGCCGGGTACATGTTAGGTAGTACACATTAATTAGAGCACATTGAGTCACCATTGCTAAGCGAGAAGTCTATGTTACTATGACTATTTGCCGGTTCCCGGCCTACATCTCCACCTTGTCTGTTTAAAAGTCTCAATTAAGTTTCCCCTTCCAGGGGGTTTTTCTCCCTATCTTCAATAGTTTCCCCAGGGTTTTTCACTCTTCACTAAATTGGTAGGAACAATTGTTTATACTTGGTATTCACTAATAAGCTTCAGCTGAGAATAGTAAACCATTTCCTTCAAGGATTTTTGGAAGGAGAACCACCAATCAATTAATACCTTTACATGCAGAATTGAGAAGAAATCTAATAAAAAAAGACTAAAACAAAACTTCTCATTACACACAATTTTTAACTCCCAAAAAATGAAAGAAATCAAAACAGATCTCACACAAAACCAACGATAGGGAGCATATTAACCAGCAGCCGATAAAGAAACTCTCTAAATACTGACTTAATAATAATAATAATAATAATAAACTAATACTAAAGCCGTTTTGTGCAAAACTTGCCGATTAATCGGCAACTACTCACAGCTCTCTTCTGCTTCTCCCTCAACAAGAAAGGATGGAATCCGTCGAAAACAAGTCGTCGGTGATGGCATCTTGGAAGAGTTCCGACGCCGGCCACCAGATATCGGCCCCATCCAAGCCATCACTGTCGCCGGCGAGGAGAGCGCCGTCGTCGAAGATAGCCGGCAGGTCCTTGTCAAATGGGAATATGTCGTCCAAGAAGTCCATCGGCATGGGCAACAACTCCCCGAAGTTTTCAGGGAGGAAACACTCGTCTTCCACCTCTTGCTTCGCAACCTTCAACGGCGGCATCGGCGCAGGCGGTGGCGGTGGTGGAGCGGAGATGTGAGGCGGCGGTTTGGGCTTGGCGTCGGAGGTGGAGCAGTCGGAGGAAGCAGAGAAGGGAAGAACAGAGGTGGGGGAGGCCAAAACCGGGCACTCCTCGCTCCACTCGTCGTCGCCGGAGGCGGTGTCGGTCAACCCCAGCGGCTCGGCCGCGCTCCTCTCGAAGTTGGTCATGGCGTCGGGGCCACGGAGTTGGATGGCGGCGTCGTCATAGACCTTCGCCGCCTCCTCGGCCGTGTCGAAGGTGCCCAACCACAGCCTCACCCGCCGCGCGGGGTCCCTTATCTCCGCCGCCCACTTCCCCCACGGCCGCTGCCGGACGCCGCGAAACTTCTTCAGAGAAGAAGACGAAGAGGAAGAAGCCTTGGCCTTGTCCGGCCGCTTCCCTAGCCGAATCTTCTTCCCCCCGCCGCCGGTGCTCTCGCTGGAGAAGGAAGTGGCGGGCTGGATAGTGATTTCGTTGATGTAGCGTCGGCCGACGGGGACGGTGATGGACTCGTCGTCGCTCGAGGAATCGGTGGCGTCCGGGTCGGCGACGGAGACTCGGACGACTCGGCGGTGGTCATGAGTCCTGGATTGGATCGTTGTCTTGGATAGCTTATGGGTGAGGCTGTTTGATGGAGGGGGGAAGACACCGCTCTCCATCGTTTTGGGATGCTCCAACTCTCCCAACCCAAAGTAGTTCTTCTGCAAGAGATTGAACTCATCATACTTTAAAGTTTCAAGTAGGGACAGAATAGCAATTTTTTTATATTCCAAAGTCCAAACTAACAAAGACCCATGTTACCATACATCAATACGACCCAATGAAGCGCAGAAGCATCAGACCAGAAACCAGCTATATGTAAATCTAAAACGAAAGAAAAGCCTTTACCAAACAGATTTTCCCCCCGCTGGGTATAAAGAGCCAAAGGGTCTTTCGACAATCTATTATGGTGTAGATATTTATAGTGCTTCGGGTCTGGTACTTTCTCAGAAGAAATTGTGGGGGAGGGGGTGGAGGAGGCACATATATTCGAACTTGTGATAATAATTATTATAGCGTTGGAATCGGAATCGGATGGAGAGAAAGACGCTTCGAGTCCTGAGGAGTGAGGAGCACGGCGGAATCGCTCTTTTATAGGACTCGCTCGGGGATCTCCTCCCACGTCCGGACTCTTTCCATTCCATTCCACTCTTTGTTTAATGCATGTATGTTTGTATATATTGTCAACGCACCAGGATATAAACTATATTCTACTTCTTAATTATGATTGATGATTATCAAATGGGCGAAAATAAGTTCTAAATAATCGCCGCCTAACTTATCGAACCGTATATATATATATATATGCGATTAATTTTGGGGGTCGGGGGCAAAATGGGAAAGGTGTATTTGTGAAGCGAAACTTCCGGTTAACGGACCGGAGAGTTCGGTCGTCGGCGACCCAAATTGGGCAGGGCCTGCAAGCTGACGCGGCCCGCATCGCCGCATCTGGGATGATAACGTGGTTCTGGGTCCCACGGTCACGTGAGGGGAATCACGTGCCGGTTAATAATTGTTTGCTTTCGGTATTTGTATTGTTTTAGGGGGCTCTAATAATTATTGTTTACCTTGAAAAAAAAAAATTCCTAACCTGGAGGGAGTAACTTCCTTGCAGCTGTCACGAATATCGCTATAAATACATCAAATTTCGAAAGGGTGTTATAAGCTGTTAAAAAAATTTTATGAGCCCCTTCAAATGAGCCCTTTGTAAGACCTCTAATAGTTACAGGTTGATTTATTAGTTCAATTACTATAGATGTGCCTTTTGGTATTAATAGAGCAATGTTTGATTGAAACTGAAATGAATATTAAAATTGGACGAACGTGAAATATATATATATATATATATATAT
>JAVDBV010006969.1:0-12162 GCA_032619315.1 Piper longum
CCCCCCCCCCCCCCCCCCCCCCCACTTCTTTCTTCCCTTTCTCCACTTCACCTCTGATTCTTCTTTGCCCCTTAGCCTCTCCTCCTCCTCTGCAACACTTCTTCACCTCCTCTAGGCCTCTCCAAGCATGTCCAAGCCCTAGGGTTGAAGGCTCTTGGGGCAAGAGAGCTTCCCTGTGAACCAATTGAGGGAGGTCTCAACCTTACCCCGCCTCCAATAGATGTATAAGAATAGTTTGGGTAGATGTAATACATTTTGCCTTATTCTTATGGTATTTTTCAAATGGAAGATAGATATAAATTTTTTAATCAGGATTCTATGCATTGTTTAGCTTCTATGAGCATGTAGGGGCCCACATTGGCATCAAGGGCAGCTTTCATGGTTAAAGTGACATGAGCCATTTTCCCCAATTTTTGACAATGATGTAGTTTGCTTTTTGGGTTCTAATTTTCCAGGATCTAAGGTCCGATCTTAGTGGGTTTTGTTCATCATTACTGGCCCATGAGATAGCCTTGGTGAAAATTCAAAATACGACGTAAAATGCCAGGGCCCATTAGTATAAATTTCAGCTCATTTGGACACCATTTGGCCTATTCAAAAAATCACTCAGTTTAGTTGTTTGAGAAAAAAACTAGAATCAGGATACGTCACTAAGGGTACATGAAAACCTAAGCATTAATTAAGGGTTACCCAATGAGGTTAAACACTCTATTAAGCTAGTAGTTATGTTAATTATGTGTCTTATGTTATGTGTGTATGTTAGGGCTTCATCTTGTTTTACGTGCATGCCGTCAGCAATTGAAAAGGGTTTCTCTTTTGACTTGTTAGAATATACAGAGTGAGCTTGGAGAGTTAGGACGAGGAGCTTGACTCATCAAGGTCCATAGGACTCTTTTGTTTTACCTCTATTTGGCTCCATGTGTGAGATTATAACCGAGTTTTAAACATAGGATGACGTCGATGAACTTTTAGGGGGATCCCTCTATTGTCGGACTATTTAGCCATGTTTTCACGTAAGTTTCATAAAACTACAAAGATGAGATCCCTTGTTAGTTTTTGGAAAAGTATTATATATGCTCCTCTCTAGCTTATTATATAAGTTCGAGAATTTTAAAATTTTCATGAATAAAAGAGTGAGCAGTATGAAGATATGGAGACTGCACTAGTACCCTTCTACCCTTAAATAGTGCAATGTATTCGGGCACTCCGAATGATACACATTTCTGGAAATTGTGGCATATTGGTTCCGAGCCACCTGGATATCGTGGCAGGTGATATATGGAGTATGTGATGATGTAAGCACTATATACATGTATGTATGTAGGATGCCGCTGTGTTGGCACTTATGATATGATACTCGGCCATAACAGCTTACCACCCTGTGTTAGCTTTCTTATGTTTTTTGACATTTAAGTTGGTGTTAAGATACCCATTTACCAGTTGTTATTATGAGTAATTATTTTAGGACCACTAATCAACTTGCTTAACTACTGACGGTTTTCCTAATATATATGTTGGTGTGTAGTCTGGATGACTTACGTAGACGAACATATCAAAATGGTCATGATGGGGGATTGAATTTAATTATGATGTATTGTTATCGGTCTTATGTATTAAGAATTCGGAACATATTATTATGTGGGCATTTGCTTTGATGTATGAGCTATGTATGATCTAGATTAAGTCAATGTGATTATTGTTTGTGCGTGTGTGTTTTCCTACTCCTCTATTATTATATCATTAATGTGGAGCAGTTACACTTTGAAGAATTCTAATCATTGTTTGTGGGGTGTAAGCCTCAAAGTCCTGAAATAATAGCACATAAAAGCATACTAAACTTATTTGGTTGTATCTATTTTTGTTTTTGAAGAAACATGGATGGAGGAGCATAGATTTCAATCCCTATGAAGATCCACGTGAAGACCAAGTGTTAGAGTATGATGCCCTGACACTTGATGTTGTTTTGTGTTTTTAAATTTTTTTCCATTGGCAGATATGTGGAATAGGTAATTACAACCCAAAGTTTATGTTAATGCAAGTCATGCCCATCAAGTAATAAGACACATAAATCCAGTCACTTGAACTAAGACTAAGAATTGGAGCACGCCACAACATTCAATTTCTTAACTACAACATGGGTGTGGTTTTTCTATAGTTTGAAGTGATCATGAGTGTCTCTTAACTACAATATTCAATCCTCTTAGTTGCCGGGGAGGTGCTGCCTTTTTCGTAACTCAGAGTGCTCATGTTAGGATCTTTAAGTCTAAGTATCCCTTATATGTAGTATGATTTAGCATGTGTGCTATGAAATCCAGTAAAAGATATCCGTCTTAAGCCACTTTGAGGGTTTGAATCCACTTTCGTAAAGTTTGTACAATAGTTGTCCAGTGAATAAATTTCTAAATTGTATTATCGCACTTTGGTCCGCCCTTCAACTAAAAAATGGGGTGTTACAACTTGGACAATTATGCATGGCATAGATGGGTTTGACCGTTACATTGGAAATTAGTCAAATTCTAAGCGAGGTCGCATCTTATTTATGAAGGAGATTAACTAAAATTTTTATTATAAAGATGTTTAACTACTCTGGAGTCATGTATCGGATAGACTAGGATATATTGGAAATAGGTAAGACATTGCCATGCCATATAGGGAATGATAGAGAAAAAACTCCGAATCCCCATCTTCCATTATCTTCCCCTTGTCTCCTTATGCTTCTTTCCCCTTTTCCCTCTCGTCTTCCTTCACCTTTACCAAGACATCCCTCTTCTTCTTCTTATCTTTCCCTACGGTGATATGGAAAAGAAAATATGTAAGGACATCACAACTATGTTTTAAGGGAGGAATGTAAGATTGATGAGTTCAACTTTCTCATAATCATGTGATAATGTAGTGAATTAAAAATGATAAGAATACCCAGCTAGGGAGAAGTTAAGACAACGAGCACAAAATAGGTATAGATTTTCAAAATATAGTATATAGATAGATACACATCTATCACATCGACACAGTAGGCTAGAAGAAACCTTGAGTGGTAGACTACATGACTAGTAGACTCATCTCTTCTAGGACACCGTTACGGTTACCACTGTTTGGAGACCGATAGAGGTAGATTAATGATAGAGCACCTAGACATAGATGAGAAGATTGTGACATTTCTAAGAGTTTATAGTGTGGGTATACACCAGGTAGACCCACAGTATAGGAATGGAATCCATTTATAGAACTCATGACCAATGAGCATGGGTAGTCAAAGTCGTTCGCTTAGGATGCAGTACCTACCTCACGAGATGAATTAGAAGGCACTAGGACCAGATAGAGTTGAGACATAGTGTAGTGATAGGGACCTATCAGAATAGGAGAGTTGTGTCATAGTTCCATAGATGTTAGAACTGTGATCAAATTAGGTAGTTGAGCATGACTGTCAAACTGGTACATAGACTGATATAGTAGCAACCAACAGATGACTTACTCACCACACAACTAGAGTGTGATAGCTGAGCCTGGATGGACAAATAGTGTATGACCTGGTCGAGTTCGATAGACAGTTATGAGAATTTTACCTTGCAGGTCTCTGTTATCTAAGCAGCTCAACAACTGACCGAATAGCTCAACCATCGATCGAATAGCATAACCACCGAATGATTAGCACAACCACTGATCAATTAACACAACCACTGATCGAGTAGCCTAATTACCGTCTGAATAGTTATACTCTAGTAGGTTAGCAATATGTTGGAAGGTTAGCCTAATTACTGTCTGAACAGCTCAACCACCGACCGAGTATCCTTTCCATGGTCATACATAGGATTACATCCACCCTTCTATAGAGAAGGTGAGTATGATTACATACTCAAGTTATGTATGTAGACACATGTATAATATACGCCTTTGACAAATGTTAGAGACGCTTTTGGCATGTATATTCCCGTCCTAGTATGGTTGACAACAATGTGATCCTACGGAGCGTTTTATTGGTGGTACGATTAATAAGCAGTATGGAGTGCATTGTTGATATGGAAAACAAATCATCCTGATAGCGGTGTGTGTCATTACCAGCATTTGACAGCTGGATGTTACAGCAATTTACAACACTTGGTGTGTGTGTGTGTGTGTGTATGTGTGTAGTCGTATGTATGGTATGATCTTGGCGTGTAGTCTTTATGTTTGTAACCCTTGGGTGAATTTCGGGTACAAAATCTTTCTTAGTGGGGGAGGTTATAAAACTCGAACTTTTTACCCAACTTTAGTTTCAGTCCAGTCATGATCCAAATCAAGTTGCAAGACTGGCTCTTTTTACCATGTATTTACATATGGTCTGTGAGTGTGTGTGTGTGTGTGTGTGTGTGTGTGTGCAAGCTATGACCTTAATCTCGCCTAGTGCTCGGTACTACCAGGCCAGATACTATGCTTACCAGACTCATATTTTTGGTATTTTAAATTAATTTTGAGTCAAGTCTAGTTAGGTTTAGGATCATATTCATCACGAGGCTTGTGAGATCCCTCAATTTAGTACCAGATCTAATATCTACGGGGATAAGATCATGTTTATAAGTGGGAATGGACTATAGATCTTTAACTTGGGTTAACCATTTTAAAGAAATGACTTAGGCCTATTATGTTGCACTTTGGGCTGGGTCGTTATAAATGATATCAGAGCTAACCTGATTTCTTAATAAATAGTGGGCTGGACTAGGGGCATTGGCTAGGCTGCTGGTCACGGACCAAAAGGTCGTGGGCTAGGGCTAGTAACGGGCCAAGTGTAGGAATTTTGGGGACGAAATTTCTTAAGGTGGGTGGATTGTAAGATCCCTCAATTTAGTCCCAAATCTAATACTTTGGGCCGGGTTGTTACAAGGCTAGCATGTTTGTGGTGTGTTTGAACCCTATTCAGAAATCTAGCCCTTGTGGGACACACGGTGTGGCTCCCAAGGTCATCCATATACTTAAGGATGAAAATCTTACGTTTTTAGATTTTGGGCCAACTCATATCGCAATAGGTCCGCATACCTCATTAGATATGACACCCATTCCTAATTAGGTGTGACACCCTTACCTCATTAGGTGTGACACTCTACCTATTACATTACCAAGCCATGCCTTAGGGGTTAGGTACTTTCCGTTTTTCTTTAGAATCCCCCATTCCTTCCCCTTTTTTACTCCTTTCCTCATCTCTTCCAATCCATTGCCTTGTTCCTTGGCTTCCCCTTGTCTTTCTTCTCTTTATCCACTTTACCTCCAAAACCTCTTATCCCTTAGCCTCTCATCCTCCTCTCCAGCACTTCTCTACCTCCTTTATGCCTCTCCAAGCATGTCCAAGCTCTAGGGTTGAAGGTCTTGGCGTGGAATGCCCCAAGAGACCTCCCCTAGGAACTTATTGAGTAAAGGCTTCACCGCCCCCCTTGTCCATGATTGTATGGATGGCTATGTTACTGATATGTTGTGTTATTATTTTCCTAGCATTTCTTTCATGTACCTGCATGTCATAGGAACATTTAGGCACTCCTTTAATGACTTTAGGAGATGTATTTTACACATTGGGTAGGTTTGCCTCATGCTCTATTTCGGTAGATCTATTTGATCGCAAGGTTGGAACGCTAATTTTGCATGATTCTTGTGGAAATTTGCTTTTGAGAGACAGATCTACATTTTTATGTATGATTAGATGCCTTACTGTTTTTAGCTTTTGTGAGCATGTAGGGGTGCCAACATTGACAAAAGGAGGTGTCTTTCTTTGTTACAGTGACCTAGCCATCACTTTCCCAAATTTGTACACCTTGATGTTGTTAGCTTTTGGGGTTCTAATTTTTCAAGTTTGTAGCTGCATGCGGTAGCACCTCCATGAAAAATATTAAGCCTAATCTAACCACCTAAAGAGTATGTATCTATGTGCTATGAATGTTGTTTTATGTGATTGAGTTGTCGCATTTTTAGATTGGGCTCCTTTGTGAATGACTTAATCTATGTTAATAAAATCTGGAAAAATCATATGATGACTCCGTAACTGTTGCAAGAAATTTAGTAATTTTGAGATTAATTAAAATTGATTATGTAGTTAATTAGGTGAGGTTCTTGGATAGTGCAGGAATGGAAGGTGAAAACGTTAGTTCTTGATTTTGGGTGAAAATCCGAAAAAATAGTCAAATGGTGATGGATTTTTATGAAATTTATCCCACACCTTATGATGTTATCCTAGTAGCATCATATCCTAAAATGGGAGCATGGGTTAGTTTACCACGAGTTCTAAACTGCCCAATCTTATCCAGTCACCCTTCTTTCAGAAATGACCATGCCAAGTCATTTCCTTGCCGAGCCCACTCAGCCTAAACACTTGGTTTTGGACTTGAAATATCTCTCGACTCACACCCAAGGTTTAGGATAATTATGCCCACTATACTTTAGTGGGCTTCATTCACCATTATTGGCCCATGGGCCAGCCTTGGTAAAAATTCCACATACGACTTAGAGTGTCAAGGACTTTTGTCCAAATTTCAGTTCATTTGGACACTATTTGGCCGTTTGCAAAATCGTCCAGCTCAGCCATTTGGTAAGAACCTAGATTCGGGATAAGTCACTAAGGGTACATGAAAATCTAAACACTAATTAAGATGTACGTAATGAGGTTAAACACTCCAGTAAGCTAGTAATTAAGTTGATTATGTGTCTTCTGTTATGTGCATATGTCGGGGCTTCTCCTCGTTTTGCATGCATGAGGTACACGAGTGAATAAGGTTTCTCCTTTTCACGTTTTAGGTTACACAAAGTGAGCACGACTCATTTAGATTCATAGGAATCTTTTGCTTCATCTTTGATTGGTTCCATGTGTGAGATTTTAACCAAGTTTTAGACATAGGACGACTTTGGCGGAGTTTAAACGGATCCTTCCGATGATGGGCCTTTCAGTCATATTTTTTCATAAGTTTAATAAACTTTAAGGATGAGATCTCTCATTGGTTTTCTAACTCAAGCTCTTAAAAAGTATTATATAACACCATAGCCTATTATATAAGTAAACAAATTTTACTGTTTTCATGAATAAGAGAGTGAGTGGTATGAAGATATGCAGATTGCACGCTTCTACCCTTAAATAGTGGAATGTATGTAGGTTATTGCGATGCATATTTGTGAAATTGTGGCACATTGGCTGCTAGCCACCTTGGTACCGTTGCAGGTGGTATATGGAAGATGTGAGGGTCAAACATTATATAAATGTATGTTTGTATGTTTGTTAGAAGCCGTTGGGTCGGCACTTATGATATGATATTCTCCCATAATGGCCTCAGCTTACCATCTTATGTTATCTTTCTGAAGTTTTTACAACATTTATGAGGGTGCTAAGACACTTATTTTCCAGTTGTTATTATCAGTAGTTTTTTTCGGACTAGTAATCAACGTGTTCGACTACTGACAATTTTCCTAATATATTATATAGGTCTTTATTCTGGATGACCGGTATTGGTAGACGGATCACATGGCTCATGGTAGTGGATTGCATTTTGTTATAATGTATTATTGTCAGTTGTGTATTAAGAATTCAGAATGTATTATTGTACAAGCATGTTCCTTGATGTGTGAGATATGTATGTTCTAGATTAAGTCTATGTGATGATTGTTCGAGCATGTATAATTTCCTAGTCCTATATTATTATATCATTAATGTGGAGCAGTTACACTTTAGGGCATTCTAATTATAGTTTGCAAGGTGTATGCCTCAAAGTACTAAAACACAACATGAAGCACTTAAAGGTACACTAAACTTATTTGGTTGTAGTTGTTTGTATTTTGAAGAAACGTGGATGGATGAGCATGAGGTTCATACCCATCAAGTAACTGCGACTCAGTGTTTACATTAATGCAAGTCATACCCATCAAGTAAGAAGACACATCTATCCAATCACTTGAAATAAGAATAAGAATTGGAGCTTGTCACAACATCAAATTTCTTAACTATAGTGGGGGTGTGCCTCATCTAATTTTCGGAGTGATCATCACATTTGTAAAATAGCCATCTTAGTTTCTTGGGAGGTGCTGCCTCTCCTATAACTCAGAGTGCTCATGCTAGGAACTTTAAATCTAACTATCCTTCAGAAATATTTGGTACGCAGTGGAATATCTAAAACACTTAATCAAGAGTTAAAACCTAAAACAAGATCTTGCCCTTTGGAAATACTAAACAAATATAAGTGAGTATATACAAATAAACACAACAACTATTGTTGAAACCAGTTCAACCGAATAAGTTGCAGCAATTTGTATATAAGACGAAATCAACTAAAGTGCAAAGAGTAATGACAAGGAATCAAACAAAAAGATTTTTTAAGAGGATTTCAACGAGTACGTCTTCTCTTGTACACCACCATGTCTTATGGTTGAGTAGGGCCTCTATGCTTCATTATGGCAAAATCAAAATTGTGTTATAACCTAAATGTAGAACAACTTGTCCTTTACCAAGCGAGACCCAAGTAATTCACAAGCTACTTGTCCTTCATTCGACTCTTAGTTGACTTCCAAAGCCAAACTAGACACTTACAATTACAACAGCACTCAACCCTACTTCACACCCGAAATGTACAAACAACCCAATGGTCCAAGCATACACCAAAAGATCACACACGATCTTGTTTATAATTCCTCACAAGATCAACAAGATCTTTTACTATGGAATCACTGAAGAGATACAAATACATTATTGTCCAATGACTTCAACTCCACAACATGTTCACCATAAAATGTTCAAATATAATTCAAAATGCCACAATATTTTGAATTATTCAAATCACAATTGAACATTGAGTTAACTTGCTCTAGGTCAACCAAACCTTATCATAAAGCAATTCATCACATCGACAACAATTTTAAATTCCGTATTGAATGAATTAGGATTTTCCAATGTTGCCAAATTAGTTACTCCATAAGTCCAAGTACTAGTTCCAAGGTTTGTTCCAAACACCTAACTACCACATTTATGATTAGATCAACGAATATGTGTTCATAAGACATTTGATAATAAGCCCTTAACAACATGTGTTCAAGATACTTTTTTAAGTCCTAATATCAAAACCAAACTCCATGTTCCAAGTTCAAGTTCATTTATGAGTTCATGTTGTCCCATCTTATGTCCACATCATTTGATCAAGTTGTCCATAACATTGACCGAACCGATAAGTAGATGTCAACACAGGTTCCCAACTTATGTTCTGGATTAATCATCAACATGACTTAGCTGAACTCATAAGTTGAGTTTCATCATCAAAATAAAATAGTTTCATAAGCACCGAGCCATAGGTTTAATAATCTCTCCTTTTTTGTGATGACAACTTAACACTTTATGTTCAATCAAACATTTCTTCATTAAATAAATAAGTCCATATGACTTTAATCTCGAATTTATAATCTACCTTTGTTTAAATTTGAATCTACCATTGTTTCAAACCATTAATTATGTTTCATTATCAAAATCCAGATATCAACAAGTCCAAGACTTAACACATCCCTCATATTTAGTATGATTCAACATGCATAGTATTTAATCAAGTAAATCTTCTCTGTCTTATACCTCCTTGAGTGTAAAGATCTACTTTTGTATAATTTGCACAATGGTAGGCCAACGAATAGTTTTTTGAATTATAACATCACACTTCGGTTCGCCTTTGGACATAAAAATGGGGTGTTACGCAAACTAGCACGAAGCCTTAATTGGCATACAAGGGCATTGGTAGGAGCCCTTACATCCAAGCTAGGGCCTAGAAACTCTTAACGCACCAGTACAAGGGCACCATTGGGTGGGGAGCAATTCACACGTTCCTAGTGTTTTCACCCTAGGTTGGCCAGGGTGACCTCAGAAACCACTTCATAGGTCCCGTAAGTATGAGGATTCTCCGAAAGATGCTCCAAATACACGGCAACCATTGTAGACTCGCAAGGGACGTAGTTCTAAACTTTTTTTGACTTGAAATGATTGAAAACTGTAAATAGAAGCTGAGAAGACATAGCAACTAACGGGGTCAAACGAACATTAGAGGAGGCTTGGTTCTTGGCTCATATATACCATACATAACCATATACAAATTCACGACAAAAAAAGCTGGACAAGATACTTGGTCCAGGTCAAGATTGAATCGATACTAAAACCAATGAGGAAAAGGCCCGAGTTTTACAGCCCGTGTGGCCCATTTAATGCCGCGTGTTTCCAACACACAGCCATTTGGCCTTCAAGGGCTAGTGGAACCTCATTTCCTAGCCACCGCCCGTCCCCCCGCTTGACCACCATCCTACTGTCCTACCGAACTGCCATCGAGCCCGTCTAGCCTAGCCACTATTCACGCTGTCTTGGCCTCACAACTGTCTTACTTGCCCCGCCACTGTTGTTCCCGTCCCAAACTCGCCATTGTCATCCATATCCTAGTCTCACCATCGTCATCCCCATCTCAGGCCTACCACCGCCATCTCGTCTTGGCCCAACCACTGACCTCTTGTCCTCACCCCAGCCTCCACCACTGCCGGTCACAACTCGACTCTGCCAACAACCTCTTGGCCCCACCCTAGGCTCCAATACTGTTGGCCACATCTCGGCTCTACCGCCATCGGCTCTATCCCGGCATGGCCAATGCCGGCCCCGTTCTGGCTCCGCCACCACTGGCCTCATCTCAACTCGGCTACCAACAGCCCCATCTCCGCTCTACCAACGTCGTCCTCTTCCCGACTCCTCACCACTAGCCCCATCCCATCTGTGCCATCGCCTGCCCCCAACTAAAAGTGGCAAAATCATTATTTTACTGATTTGACAAAAGTAATTTATTATTTTTTGAAAAGATAAAATCCAACTAAAAAATATTCTCTTGTCAGCGATTAGCTCTAGCCATGAAGGTGCTACCCTCTAACCCAACCCATAAATTACTCCAACTTTATACCCACTATGCCTTTTCTTTAAAAATTTTATTCTTCATAAATTTTTAAAAAATAAAGTTTGCCCAGGTATTGATGGTGGAACTAAAAGCACTGTATCATCTTTATAATCATACACATTAAGGCATATTTTCGAAAAAATGGGCCAACCTAAATGAAATGAAAACGCCAATATACTAAAACAGTGGTTTTGTAAAAAAAATGTCAAATAAATCATTTAGGAGGGAAATGATACCTCACATCACATTGGACCGTTTCAGTTTTAAAATCATGATTATGAAAATTGGGAAAAATTAATTGTATTTTGACCATTTCCTAATTGGTGAGATAGAAAAATATCAATTTCTGTAGATGGGTTATGGTTAATGTAAAACCTGTGAATGAAGCCACGATTTTATAATTCATTGGCCAGCTAATTTGACATTAGTCCTCGTCAATTCACCTTTCAAAAAATGTGCACGAGGTCGAGGTTTACCATATGTCCGTGCATTGAGGGTTCCAGCATCCCTTTGTATATAATAGTAGCGACACACAGGTATTTGGAGATTAAGTTATCAATCAATATATCCCAGAATATACATTTATATTTATATTTTCGCTTGTTAGATTGTAAATTTAGATTTAGGCAATTGGTATGATAGAACGTGTACATTTGGGTTTTCGAGTGGGTTGGCAGCTTCCAGAGCATATTGGTTAGCAGATGTCCAACTTATTTTCGTTTTACCATGTTATTTAGATTAATGTTGGTAGCTTGTTGGACACAGATTGCCTTTAGACGGCTTTTAGAAGCTCCTAAAACCATAGTTGCGAAAATCAAAATCGGAATCGTAATCGGTTTTAAAAGGAGTCAGTAAATCGGTCTAGATCGGTCATAAATCGGATCATTTAAATCGGTCCAAATCAGTTTAATCGGTTTTATATAATAATTTGACAACTCATAAAATAAATATATAAAAATTAGGTATTAATAGTATTTTGATATTATTTTGTGTATTATATTTTATGATATTTTTTATATTTTTTTTTATTTTTTTAAAAATTATTTAGAATTAGTTATTATTTTTAATGCGAACGAGAGTCAAGACAACTTTTAGTTACTAGAATGCCACCACCGACTCTTCACCCCCGCCGCCGCCCTGCCCTGCCTCCCCTCCACCAGCCCTGCTCCGCCCCGCTCCACACCCCACTCCCCCCCCTCCCCCCCGGTGTAGCTTTGCCCCACCTCCCCCCCGGCCCAGCCCTGCCTAGCCCCACCCC
>JAVDBV010006971.1:0-10069 GCA_032619315.1 Piper longum
GGAATGCCTCCGGTGAGATCGTTGTCGCCAATTCGCAGCACTTGGAGTTGCCGAAGCAGGCCGAGCTGGGCAGGGATGGTGCCAGTGAGGCGGTTGGAAAAGAGGAGCAAGGACTCGAGCTCGGAGAGCCGGCCGAGCTCCGGCGGGATGCCGCCGGCGAGGTCGTTGGAGGAGAGGTCGAGGGAGCGAAGTCTGGGGAGGCCGGCGATGGCAGGGGAGGTCGTCCCGGCCAGCTCCGACGACGACAGGTTCAACCCCACCACCATCCCCGCCGACGCCGTCTCGCCGTCGTCGCATGAAACGCCTCTCCACACACAGACATCGGGGTTCTTCTCCGACCAGCCGGCCAAGACGCCCAAGGGATCGCCATTGAAGGACTTCTTCACCTCCAACAACACCTCCATCGCTGACTCCCCATACCGCTGGCAAGACGACCACCGACAAAAGAGCAAGAGCAAGAAGCAGCTGAAACACCCCCGCGAACAAGACGACCTACCCGCCATTTTTTTTCGAATCAAACTCTCCTTCTACCTCTGCTTCCACTCTGGTTTCTGAACCATGCATGGTCGGCCATGGCTCCTCTATATAACTATACTCCTCTAGGCCAAGTCCGAGGCCAACCAAACGATATCAGAGCATTTACAAGCTCATAAAGAGAATCGAGCTAGCACAGCGACGACCCATTACTGAAACAAGAAAAATATCATGAAAAGGATGAAAATCTCGGGGAGGGAGTAGGAAGACGATGGAGTAAATAGCTTAGCTGGGTGGCGAACAGCTTAGTTCTCATGCATGGCGACTTGAGGAAACGTAGAAAGGTTCAAAGGGGGGAAGAAACAAATTGAATGCTGTAAATAACTCCTTTTTGATGTTCTCGATCGACTCCATGGCACCCAAACCGAAAGCATTTAAGAGAGGGAGACAAGGAATGGACGGAGAGAGATTAGAGAGAAGGGTGGTAGTGTGTGTGGTTGGAGCTGTTGTAACTTGTAGCTTGTAAGAGGAGGATTGGCACGGTGGTTGGGACTTGGAGATGTCAGACTTGGTGGTGGCACTTCCACTTTATTGTTTTCTATTCCTGTTTCCCAACCGCATTTATCTGTAATTTTATTAGTTTGAGAGTTTTGTTATTCTTCAATCGAGATATTCTGAATCGATTTGGATTGGAAGGATGATGAGTATATCATCTGTCTGTAAAACGCATTGAGACCTGAGGGTGATGAAAATTAATGGAAAAAGAAGTTCATGGTTTCTAAACCTGCACATGGTATAAAGGTTCCTTAAACTTGTTCAATGTATTGAAGATAAATGTGAGAAGTTTGATCCCCTTTTATCGCAAGGTAACGAGGAGTACATGCATTGAAATTAAGCGGGAATCATGGATGCAACCAATATTATATCAAAATGCTAATCTGTTGTAAATTTCAACCAGCAAATCACAGATCAACATTCTTCAATTAACATTTTTATCAATTAATAGATTTTATCGGGCATGCATTAAAATAATTTTGGAGAAATGAAAGATTATAAGGCTGAGTAATTTTTTTTCCCTTGTAAGTATTTTTTTCATTTTCAGACGATGTCAATCGAACACAAGCATGCAGACGCCCGTGAATGCTGCTATGCGTCAGATATGAAAGCCGCGGAGCTTCTCCATGTGAATTCTCTACAAAAACCAGAGACCCAGAGGAAGCAGAAAGGTGGAGGTTGGATTTCCTCTTTAGATTCTTTACATTTTGGTCTCTTCTTCTACATTTGCATCCTGTGCTTGCAAAGTCAGACCTCTTGTTGGGTCATCCATGGTCAGCTACAGTCACCTTTTACACCATACAGAAACAAACTACAACTTATATTATTGTTGCATGCAATTATGTATATTTATGTTTATGATATTGATAAAGATTCATGACCGGACTAATTTAAAATAGATATAGAGACATCATATTCTACCGTTTTGATTATTTGTCGGGTTGAGCCACCGAATCCTCATGTCTTCTCGCCCTCAATTCCTTGATATATAAAGAGATGTGAATTTAATATGGTTTTGGGGGGGTTGATTTTTATGTGTATTTGGTTGTGTAAAGGAGCCGCTCATGGTGGGACTTTGAGTAGGGCTTTGATATGCATTAAGGTTTAGCTCACATATATTTGGTGAACCACCCCTTTCCCTTCCTCTCATTTCAAGGCATCTTGGGCAGGTCTTGATTTTGATCAACTTTTGGTGAAGGAAGCAAGCGTTGAAGCTTTTTATCCAATTGGGTCCTCTTTAAGTTACTTTTTGAACAATGATTGACATCTAGTGGTGATGTTATCAGCCGGATTAGGACTTGATTTGTCCAATAATTAGATATTCTAAACTGGTTTAGCAACTTTGCTTTAGACCATGTATCCTATTAGCTGCTCCATCTGGAGGGGCAGGGTCCCTTGGACAACCAATACGAGTTGTTGAATTTTGTTTTTGCATGATCCTAATTTACAAATGTTCGGCCAAAGTTGAAGCAGAATGGGAAGAAAATAGAACGAAAACAAAATAGCGCGTTGGGCCGAATGAACTTTGTAGAATTCTTCCACAGTTCCAATATGGTGATCACTGTAAGGGACATGTTCTCCATACCGATCCCAAGAATTTCCAAGAGCTAAGAATTCACGGGTCTGATCCCGAAATCCTATTCACATGATGCTTGCCAAATTTCTTGAGTGCTGTTCATTGTTTGCTTCCTACCTGTGAACTGTGATATCCATCTACACATACTGTTCTGACGTATATACTTGTTCATTCAATCCAAAATAAAAATGAAGCAATAAGATCTCGCCAGACCACTTGTATGATTATAGTGTATGGGATAGCTTGACTATGGTTGATCAATCCAATCGTAACTGTTCATGGGCAGGTCGCATATATATTTTCAAATATATCCTTTGGCCTAACTCCTTTCTTGTTAATCAATAAACTAAGTTGAATACACAATTGTTTATTTTTACGATGCATTAGAGAACGCCAAAAGGTCAAATTGTAGTTGCTTTTTGGTTTTTAAAATACCATCTTGATCTGATCCGTCACAGATAACGTGCCATTTGTCCGTCTTGATCTGATCCGTCACAGATGGCGTGCCATTTGTCCGCCAATCTTGGCCGTTGATCTTGCCAGCCACTTGTATGGTAGATTCTTAAGCAGCTTGATTAGTTTTGGCAGTTCATCCATATCTAAACCAGCATATTCATCAAAGGTTAATTAGTACTTAATGAATAGTTAATTATTGGCGTTTATGACTGCCATGTGCCTCATCAGCTATCACAAAACTTGTATTATACCACTACATAAACAGTTTGAAGAAATCACTCATGAAACAATTTTTTTGAGAATAGTTTTGCATCCAAGCACATACCATCATCACAGCCTTCAAGAGCAATCCATGACTGTGGAATGCAACTCGTCAAGGACTAGATATAGTCATTTTGTTAGAACATTTATGGCAGTGAAAAAAAAGATTTGCACCTTTGTAGAAATAATAGCATGTATACACGACCATGGTGGGTTTAGTTTTCGATGGGATATAACCCAGAATTGAAGTACTTTTCCTTGATGAGAAATAAGTGGAGTAAGGTAGCCGGCCAGCAGCAATTGCAATTTGTTCGACTTCTAGCAAATGGACTTTTAGTTGTCTCCTCTCTCATCTCATTCTCACTTTAGCAAGTCCTCACAACCTAACATAAACTGCCAATTTCAATATCAAAATGGTCAACCGATGGACCCTTGATGTGGGAATCCATGACAGAGAAGAGGGTAAGAAGGCTAATTCAAGATTTTGCCTACTCTTTGCTTGTCTCTGTCTGGAATGCAGTAGTTAGCAGCTTCTCCATCTTCCTCTCTCCTTTTCTTCCTGTAGCAAAATGCCAAATACATGAAGTGATGAGCTGGTAATGACGTGAACTTGTTACCCTTCTTGAGGTTTACTTTTTTTTAATGAAGGCTAAAAGCTAGCAGATGATGTATAATGAAACCAAATCATGGGAAGGCCATGAAGAGAACATTGTCGTCTACCTTCCTAGTTAAAAATATTACCATCTTTCCCTGTATCCTTTCATTCATGGTGACCACTTATTTTATACACAATATACTTTCCTAGAGCTAGAACAGGTTTGGAGTGTGTAGAGATTCAACATCATACCTGCCCATGAGCCTTCCATTCCTTCGAATAAGGCCACAACAAGACGTCGTGAGCCAAGTTGTAGGCCAGCTTGAATTAGCCAGCACGAGCCCTGTGAGCATTTGATGGAATATAGCACAGAACAAATTTTCAAAACCTAAAGGAGAAATCACTTTCTTTCTTTTCGGACATTACAGTAGTGTAAACACAGAACCATCTTTGCCTCATAGATCAATGACTGAGGCCTTTGTGAGAACTGTCAAATACTGAGATACGACAATTAAGATTTGTAAAAGAAATACAAATACTACTGTTAAGGAAAAACAAATCATACAACATAAACAACGAAGCAATTTTACATAAGCAATATCACCGGTAATGTGATAAATTGAAGGCAACAACATGAGGCTAAGATGAGGTCAATAAATGGAGCTGAGCTAGCCTGAGAAAAATGCCAGAAGCCATCGTAGCTGCAACATTGGGGTTGGGGAAGATGCTTAAGCCAATTCTTCCAGCCTTGATCATTCAATTGCTGCCTCAATTTGAGACAAAACATACCTTTCAGCTGACTCAAGGTTGGGCGGTAATTGATCATCTAACTGAGATTCTACATTGTGACATTTTTCTATTGAAAGCCATCGCAGAGAAGTGAAACTATACGAGGTATTGGGCAGGCAAGTCAGGTTTGGACAATCTGTTATCCAGAGAGAATCCAAATGGGTATGCAAACCATTGTGACGGTCTCCAAGCTGTGGAAGCTGATTCTGTGAAAACCCGGATATTTCCAGTTTCCTTAATGAAGAAAGAATGGCCCGAGATGCATCAAATCCTGCTTCAAGCAAACAAGAAAAGTCGAATATTAGAGACGTTAAGTGGCACTGCCTATCCGGAATGAATTTGAGCTTCGGGCATCCCTTTTTTGTCAATTTTTTCAGGATGGTGATCACTTCGTCATCCTCCAAGAAAGACTTCAGGTTTTGACAGTTAATAATGGTTAGATTTTCTAGTGTGGGAGGCAGCAATCCATGTGTGACCAACATGCGGAGTTGATCACGCCCATTAATTTTCAAAGACTTCAAGTGAGACTGAGATAGCCAGTCTCCTCCTAACAACTCAAGTTTCCCACATTTTGATTTCTTTATGTTCCCTAAGAGCAGGAGGCAGTGGCCCTTCCATTGCCAAAGAATGGAGCTGCCAGCACTCAAAAAACTCTATTTCTTCCAATAATGTCAAATGAGACAAAAATCCAGAACACACCCAGCTGGTAGAAATCTTCATATCATGGAGTGAAGTGAGATACGGTAGCAATGCCAATTTCAAGCTTTTTAGACTATGGAAGAACATCCATTAGAGTCATGTTATCATGATAGAAATATCCCTTTAACCTAGAGCAATGTCAAAATCACAACTTTAGTTAAGGAAGGTCCATCATTGATGAAAGAGATGAACTTAAGTTCTGTAAAGATGGAACAATAGACACTGTCCTCAACTCTCTACATAGAACCTTGAGTTCCTTCAAATTTGGAATTGCCATGGAAACATCCCTCAGCCTAGGACAATTCTTAATCACTAGGGCTTCCAATGAAACAAGCTCAATGTTCATCACTTCTGTAATCTTGTGTAGCTCTTCCATACTCAACTTCTTGAGATTGAGGAACCTCAGCATAGACCTCCACTTCGGGATCCGTTTACCTGGGTAGTTATGGAAAGACAGCCTTGAGGGTTGTCGGATAAGGCTCAAGAGCATCTAGCACCTTTGCTCCAATTCTCCTTCTCTCGTAGCTGAATCACCACCCATTCCACCATTATCTAAAAAAAGATATGAATACCAGTCATTACCATTGTCGTTGGTAGCTATTACACAGCCGTAATCATCTCTAGAATGATCACTAGCATTATCTTCTGCATCATCAACACTATCATCATCTTTGACAGTATCACCACTACCATTACTTTCATCAGCATTGGCACTACCCGTATCTTCCGGTAAAATGGAAACCCCACATGAAATTAATTCCTTGAATATAAATCTTAATACTCAGATGAGACATTAGTGCCTGTTCAACTGTGTCAACGTTTACGATATGAGAGACGGTAACTAAGCCTTTGAGTTTGTTCATGTCCTTGAGCTCTCCAATTCTTTGTCCCTCCTCTTTCCCAACAACATATTCATTCAACTCTTCAAGGTGTGCTAGCTTTCCAGTGCCTGTTGATAGTCTTTTATCATTGCTAAATACAAGATGCTTCAAATTTTGCAGGTTGCCAATGCCGTCCATTAATGGGGAATTTGGTCCGGCCATTTCTTGTCCAAGGAACAAGGACCGAGCTGCAAAATTGTGCGAAGGCACTTAGTTTCATCGAGCATCTTAAGGTCAGCATCTTTACGAATCAGAAATAAATGTCGAATCCTTCTCATGTGCATGTGTGATCTGGTATCATCTGGCAAAGAACAATAAAACTTTCTTGAGATTATGCATGCAAGGCTATGAACGAGGTCATGCATCTTTCCATCCTTTTGAACGAGACAACTTTGCAATTCATCATAGTAGTCATTCCCAATATCTTCTAACAATCTTTCCTCATTGGATTCTATTAGTCCTTCTGCAGTCCACATTCTAACCAATCTATCTTTGCCAAACTTATAATAGGTAGGGAATAGAGAGATATATTCAAAGCAACGCTTTAAAGTAGAAGGCAAGTGATTACAACTCAATTTTAGAATAGGGAAAATTTTATCACAGTCCCATCTGTTGACAACCATAGTTCATTTCTCAATGCACTTTCCCACCTTTCTTCAGAAGCAAAACGTAAGAAGCTCCCCATAATCTTGACCACCAAAGGAACTCCTTTACACTTTTTCACAATTTTTCTTCCCATTTTTTCCAAATTTCCATCAACCTAATTTTCAAAAGCTTTTTCTTTGAACAAAACCCGACAATGCTTGTCTTCCAACTCGTACAAATCCATATTACTTATAGTATTTCCAATGTTTTGGTCCTGAGTAGTAGCAAGAATTTTGCTCCCTTTGGCACAATTAGCGAATGAGATCTTGATCAACCCATGTTTTCACTTTCCAAACATCATCTAGCACAAAAAAAAAAAATCAGATCCCTTACCATGTCTTGAAGGCGACGCAACAAGGCTGTGGTCGACATATTGGAGAAATTACCTCCAGCAGCACATTATACAAGCTATCTCATTACCCAGTTCAGATAGAATAAATCAGATACACACTGCCAACTTTTCAAATCAAAATAGCCATTAACCCTATGATCATCAAAGACAGGTTGGGCAAGAGTAGTCTTTCCAATCCCTCCCATGCCCATTCTGGTGATTACATCATAATTCTTTTTGCTTGAATCGCTTGATGTCATCAATGATTCTATTATACAGTCCCTATCTGCATTTCGACCATAGATCTGATACTCTCTAATAGGGGCACTTTGAAATTGAGCTCCTCACTATTGTTTGTGACATTCAGTCTACGCTCAGTTGCCTCTTTTAGAACCTCGTCTAGCCTTCTCAAGACATCATTCAACCTTCGTTTATCACAAGTTTTCCGGTGGTATACTCCGTTAGATTGTCCCAAAGAGTGAATTTATTGGTCATAGGATGATGATCTTGGTAGGTTTGGTTCCGCTCTGCAGCTCGCTTTCCTATTCTCATTCGCTCTATGTTCGCTTCATCAACAACATCCTCCATGTCATAAGCAAGCTCTCTGAGATCGACCACCCAATTTGCCTACACTTCTCTCTTGGCTTCTCTCTTCAGCTACATTAAGCAAATCCCAAACTCGTCACTTTTTTAGGAGCATGTCAAGGTCTGAATCAATGTTCCAAAATTTCAAAATTTCAGTGGAGAATAGGATTGGATGCAAGTCTTGGAATAACGTTTGGTAACAGCTGCTCAGGGCTGCCTCTGCAATCAACGGGAGAGCCATGATCTTCTTTTATCTCTACCCTCAAACCACAATATGTCGCAGAAAGGTTTGCTTGGCAATGAAAGAGGCCCATCACGTACTCCCGCAACTAGAAGATGTTGGCCAAGAATCAATACAAAGATGATGAAAGGATATGCTCGGATGTTCAATCAATCGGCTGAAGGCCTTACCAGTTAAAGAAAAAAAATTATATGAGCAAATTAACTAAATAATGACAGAGACTCCATTCAACCAGACCCAAGCTTCTACATCTGAAGCATCATTGCAATCATGTCCAAGATACTATAAAAACAGAACAGTTAAAGAAAAAGCCTGATTAACCAAACAGATACATCTAGAATAATAGATGACTCTTTTGATGTAGGTGCTCATTTCTTATCGTGTCAGTGCTAATCTAAACCTGGTTGGCGCTTAAATGAAAGAAGATTAACAAAACCAGCCAATTCCTTGTCTAAGACATGGCCGTCTCCACATTTTTTTCATGGTATTCGAGATATATAAACACCACAGGAGCAGATAAATAAAACATCCGTCATCTACACCACAATCTCGATAAAGTTGTGCATTATAAATAAAAAAAATATGCACCAAAAATGGATTTTAATGTTATGCCATGAAAAAAGCTTGATTCGAAGTTCATTTAATGTTTGGAGACGGAGAAAATAAGAGAATGGCGTAAAAATAAATCATTTATATTTGTTAGAATAGTTATCATGATACATAATATTTAGTAAATATGGTCATTTAGACGGATCAAGGTAGTTAAATGTATTATAATAGTATCCTACCAATATTTTCCTATGTATTTAGTTAAAAATAAAAAAATTTTACTAAAATTGTTATTATTTTCTCTTACTTTCTTACATTATTTTGAGAAAATAACTAGTAAAGAAGTTTTCTTCTGCAATAAAATATAAATTTTATTTTAAACCAAACAAACACATTTATCTCATACTTTCTTCCTATTTCTCACAATCCAAACAAACCTCAACCAAATTTGGTTCCATTATTTTTTTGTGATGACTTGAGTCAAAACTCAGACCTTTTATATAAGAATGAAAATTTTTAAACTCATATAAGTGATAATTTAATTTTTTTCAAAAATTTTCATTAATAAAACAACAAAAGAGTAATAAAACATGAATAATAATATTCTGCAAAACGAAAGGTTTTAATATTTTTTATATTATTTTACATTTAAAATCATGCTAAATTTAGGCATCTTGATTTCTAAAACACAATTTTAGAGTAAATTATATAAAAAATTATTAATAAATGTAATTTAATTCTCTTCGAGTTTCAATTAAAAAAGTAATATGCTTGATTTTATCACAAAGTTGAAGGAGCTATTTTCGTCCCAATGAAGCCAGCCTCGCTTGAAATGTTGAAAAAAATGTCACAATTCATCCTCTTTTTCATTTTTCAAATAAAAAATAAAAAAGGTTTTTTTTTCAACGTGCAACTCAACAAGTTTGCTACCGGCAGATACTCAAACACGGACAACCGGTATGGACAAGATGTCTTGCCCGCGTCGTGTCCGTCTTCGTCTTCGTCTTCGTCTTCACTTCACCTTCCCAAACGCCGACGAAAGCATTCCTCACACCCCTACCGACGCTGGCTGCTTTTCTCACCAAGTCACCATTTTTTTGCCGCACGTACGTATAACATTTCTACTTCTACTATTCTCTCTCTCTCTCTCTCTCTGTCTCTCTCTCTTTTTCTCGCTTTGTAATATGGTGATTTCTCTGCTTGAAAAAAGGTGTTTTAGCTTGCTAATCTAAGTGAACTGAGATGGGTACAAGACAAGTGTGTTTTTTTAGAATGCCATAACCTGGGTCTTTGCTACGATTCTGTTTTTTTTACTTTTGTACAGTTTTTCTGTGTGTTAGGAGTGAGATCAGTGGATGCTAGATTCTTTTGTTTTTTTTCCCCGGATCCGTCATCAAACACTTATGAGTGATATATATATATATATATATAT
>JAVDBV010006976.1:0-11660 GCA_032619315.1 Piper longum
GTAAAAAATTTCGGTAAGAGGCCCATCGAACAAGGGAAAAGACAGAGCAGGAAGCAGCAGCGAAAGACGGAATTTGTGGCCGTTTTCCGGCCTGCACCGGTCGTTCCCAGCGCCGCCGTAGTGTCCAAAGTGAATCCGGTGAAGCAATCTACAAACCGCAGTTAAGTCCCACCGGATTTCGTCGCTTCCTTCGCCGGAATTTCGCCAGGAATAGGCCCGCCGGAGAAGGAAGAGAACAAGGGAGTGCTGTGCCAATGGGTCGCTCCATGGGAAGAAGAGGACGGGCACCCTCACCTCAAGACTCCATCTTTGTTGAAAGTTGGAAACCTTCATGCTGTCTCATCGTCGTATGCCTGTTTCCTCGTCGGAGTTTTCCCACCCTGTTGCCCAATTGCTGCTAGAGCACTACCTAGGAGCACGCTTGTTGAAAACAGAGGACAACCGAGGGTGCCCCTTCGAGGAAAAGAAGGCTGTTGCTAATCACCTTCAACGGGGGTCTTGCAGGGCAGATGTGAAGTAGTCACCATCATCCATGCCTCGTAGTCGACCAGAGTAAAAGATAATTGGAGAAGACAGAGTCGATTTTGCCACTGTGACGCCTTCGGCAGAAACAGAGACGCAGTGTTTCGACGAGACATTGATGCTGCATCACAACCGGATTATTGCCCAAAACCTTGCTGTCCCTTGAATTACCGAATTCCGTCGCTGCTGATCGTTTGAAGTTCGACGAAGGTGAAGGAGAGACCGGCCGCCGCCGCCGCCATCCTTTGTTCGCAACAATCATCAGATGATTTGCGAGCCAACCAATTGATAGATGAATTGTCTGCGTCGGAGAAGAGATCCATCGAGTCATTGCTCCACTAGGAAGCTGCCAGGTGCTGAAGCTTGAAGACGATTTGCTGGTTATTAACCGACCGGTGCAAAGGGCAGCCGCCGGAATACAGAGCAACGGCTTTCTCCTCAGCCGCTGTCCAACCAGGAGTTTTTAAGTTTCATGGCACCATGCTGTTCAAATCAAGAGCAACTAGGCTGCCATGACATAATTATACATATATAATTATACACAAAAGATACTTTTAATCATGTATAAATGTATTTAAGTTTTATAATGATATTTTATAATTTAGTTATATTTATATAAAAAAAATTTAAAGATAAATATAATTAAAAATCTTATTTCTTATATTAAGCAACGAGCTTTATATCATACCGAGTTATACAAGTGCAAGTTAGGCCTCAATCGTTTTATAGCATGTTAATCCCTAAGTCGAGTTTTTTCGAGTTCAGTATTGAACCAAATCAATTTTAATCGAGCTTTGAACAACCCTATCTAATATGAAAAATAAATATTGTTTTTATGATAAACCATGTTAGAATATAATTTAACGATATAATCACATTCAAAAGTATTTTATACATAAATATTGTAATAAACATCTCAAATAAATTACAAATATATAAACACAAATAATAATAATAACCCACTTAAAAATATGATTATTAAGTTTTTTTTAAAATTTCGATTTTAGGTTTTCCTGTCGGTTTTGGTCTTGTTCAATTTTGAACCGAAAATTCTCACACCTAAAAAAATTATCCAAGATATAAACCGACCAAACCAACAATTTTGGTTTAGTCCAATCGAGTTTTTAAGTTCTGACCAACATATGCTCACTCCTATCCTACTTATCTAGACGACCATTAGATTATATAATAGATAAGGTCTTATTGAAAATAACGTTTGATAATTTTTTGATATTCCAAGGAAGGATTGTGATTATACAATTCAATCATTTTAAGATCTTTAATTAAAATTTTGATTTAAAAAATTAATATAGAAAAATTAATATAGAGTCCTTGATCAAATACTTTGTAAAGATTGTTTTGAACCATTACATAACCTTCATTTTCAAAATAACCTTAACTTGTATAATAATGCCATATAGCTAGTGTCAAAATTTTTAAATATCGTATCACTTATTATATTGAAATTATAACTATGGGGTAGATTTTAAAATTTTAAATAGAATATTTTATCGGATATCAAAATTATCTTTTTATAATCAATATTTCATTAAACATACGTTAAAATCATGTAATTTCCAATTAAAAAAGTTTTGGGAAAATATTCCAATTAAAAAATCTGGTAAAAATTAAAATGATACAAAGTCATAAACTAAATAAGGAACACAGTACTATTAGGTTAGATCAATATTCAAAACTAGGGCTAGTTTATTTTGATCCACAGCCATACCGGTAACCTGTAAGAGGTTGTTTCAGCCACTGGTTTAAAAATAAGAAAATCATTAATACCATCCAAAAACTATTTATTTAATAGAACAAGTTGGACACTTTTCAAAAAATAAAAATTAATTGTATCAAAAGTATGGGCTGCCACTACATTCCCTACCAACCTTGGTGCTTGTACCTGAATGCAGAGTTTAAACTGAACTGCACTTAATTGTTCTTCAATAAACTAACAATAACTAAATGTAAAATACTGAACATTATCCAGCTAACAAAGGCTCATAATTATGTTCTAAACTGTACACCATTCAATTAAACAATGGCGCAACTAGAGCAGAAAAAGCTAGTTTTTGTCTTCTGATTTAAATATCCAATTTTTTTCACAAGTTCCAGAGAACCCATTATGAAACAAGTGCCCCAGTAGCAAAATACTACACTTTAATCAATAATAATAAATAAAAGCTTCCGATGCAAACATGGCCATCGTTTTCTTCTTCCATATGATACTGAAAAGTGTTGAGCATATGAATATTAAATTATGATTTATGTGATTACAAATTACAAATTTTTTACGGCAGGATACTCTTCGTGACACCACCCTCCTTCCTCCAGGATTAAGACTGGTAATAGCAAGCATTAGCGGAGTTAATACAAAATGGTCTAATGAAGAGAAATGCTACTTCTTTTTCCTAACCCGGGATTCTTTGCTTCACTGGTCTTTGGTAGATTAGAGCAATTTGCTCCTCAAAAGCCACCTGCTGAGCTACATAATTAGAAATCTGCCACCTAAGAACTGAAACAACTGCAAAAAATACCATCTATTGAGTAATGAAAAAATATTACAAGGTCCACAGTTATAGCATGATTATGAAATACTAGGACCAAAAATTGATACACCACACAAAGGTTGTCAAAATTGTTCAACAGCCAGGCTTGTCAATCTGATTTTGTAATGCTTGCTCTAGAATGCAATCTCCTCTTGCTGTATTAACCGTAACATTTTGCAATGTAGATCCAGGAGTGTTATGACAGAATACCAGTATTTCTACCGACAACAGAAGAGATCCGCAAGCATCGATATACCAATGTCATGAGCAAACAAAACAGCATTTTCTTTTTGGCAGAATTACATTTTGATGTGCACAATCTTATCGCTCAAAGACAGATTGATCCAATCTTATTGCTCAAAGAAATTCATCATCTAAGACTTGAGACGGAACGAAATTGGCTACTCAGACCGTTAGTAGGGTTTTCGTTAGAATGCATCACTTTGGCACTTGCATACTTCACCAGTTTCTGCATAAACAAAGAGGAAAGCATGTTCTCCAAGCTTTGAACACTATACTTCACATATTTGCTAGCACTTGCATCTTGCTCAACTAGAGGTCCATAATTTTGCATATAGCTTCTAAAAACAGGCAAAATTGCTTGCATTGCCAATTGACATACCTTCTCCCTCAGTTCCTTGTCTGAAATCACCCACTGAGAATGCTTCTTATACATTTCCTCAAATGCTTCATTGAATGTTTTTAGCCTCTTCTTCACCAAATCTCGAGCAGTAGCCCTACCGGCCGAGAATAAAAGCAAACCTTCTCTGCTAAGAATGGGTGGGAGCTTACCCCAGCTCTCTCTCAAATAAAGCGAAACATAGTGTTCTTTGTTGCGTTCACGCTCTTTGATCCATGCATCTCCTAGGAGCTCACCCAGCTTTGTTCCCTTCAAATACTTGTAAAAATGCCAGTGATTGTTCATCAAGAAAAGTATGGATAATGTACCATCCTCGTAGGCTTTTGACCATGTATCCACATTTAGTTCAACTGCCTTCATAATTTTAAATATTTCATCAATCAGAATCCTCTCTTGGAACCTCTCATGCTTCCAACTCCTATGTATGACAAGAACCTGAGTAAGCACTGGTTTGTAATCATCTCCAAGCAGTCGATTGCAGTAGTCAGTGATAAAACTCACCAGCCTCGGAACACTCCCATTTGGTGGAGGGGGTGCCTGCCTCTGCAATTCAACTTGAACCAATAGTTCCCAGAATATCTCCGAAGCTCCTTCGATCACGGCTTTTATAAGATCGCGAGTCATGTTCTGAATCTCAATGCATTCCTTTCCTCCGAAAAGGCGATTAAAATCAAGCCTCAGGTTATTCAAAGATGCAAACATGTCTAGAAGTTTAAGCATTTTGATGGGATCCTTCTTGCTCTCGGTCACTATCTTTCCAAACCGAAGAAATGATAGAATTCCAGCTTGAGAGGCAATTTTCGCGAAAAAACCCATCCATAAATTCGGCCCCATCTTCTCAAAAACATCCCTACACAGATTGTACTCAGCTTCAAACAGATGCTTCACAGCAAATTCCAAGTGCTCACCCCATTGAACAATGTGACCCTCAATGCTCTGAACATCACCAAAATCAGAACTAGACAGATCAAGGTACTCCAGATTCAAAGCCTGCAAACTGGCCTTTATATTCGAAGTCCTAAGTTCGACATAAATCGAAAGGCACTTCTCGAACCGACCATTTGCAGCAAGCCTCTCCATTATCAACTGCAATTTCTTGATCACAGAGACAGGCAATGGGGAGGGAGCAATCCGTGGCTGATCAATCCCATCCGAATCCTCAGTCGCCGTCTTCGACGACATTGGCAACACCGAGCTATACTTGCTCAACAATAGCCGGAATTCGGCTTCCAACTTATCCAATGCAGCAATGAAAAGGCCACCATCCAACCACACCCTCTCACCCCCATCCTGAAACCCCCTCAACACCTCCAAATCCTTCTTCAAGCTGTTCAAATACCGACTATCCGCAACAAAATTATCGTCCAAGTACTCCACAATGTCGTCCAACCACTGAATCGCCAAACCGCAATTGTCCGACAAGAACCGACAAGCATCCTCCAACTGTTTGAGCACAGTGAGGTAGCTCCACAGATCGTTCCCAGGGTCCGACAGCAGCGACTTCTCCAGACCGTGGACAGCATCGAACACCTTGAGCACCGCCGCCGCAGGCCCGACCGCCCGGTCGATGTGCCCCCCGACGGCCACCAGCGCCTCCTTGTCGGCTCGGATGGGGCGCACCGACGCCTCCAACGACGGCAGCCGCTGGTGAATCTCGTCCAGCCTCGGGCCGGCCCGCTCCAGAGCGGCGCCGAGCGACTTCGTCTTCTCCAAGCTCGCTTTCAGGGACCTCCTAGCAGCTGCTAGCTGCTCGAAACCACCCATTCGCACCATCAAAACCCGATCTTTCCACCAATGGGACCTTCCGAGCTAGCTAAGGACAGTGATCAAAACGAAGAAGTGCGAAAATGGGATCAAAGATTGAAGCTTTTCGTGGAGCTCTTCGCGGCTCTGCATCTTCCCAAAAGACCCACCAAATGGGCACGTACAGAGCTCTCAAAAACAGCAGATTTTCGAGCAGATCAAGCGAAAAGCGCAACGACTGAGATACTGGGGGACTCACCGGCGGACCCCGGCGGCGGGGCTGGAGGGGAGGCGGTGGAGGTGGAGTGGCGGACGCTTGGCGTACGCTTTTTGAGCTCACGAAAAATTTTATTTGGAAAAGATGAGAGACGAAAGGGGGGGAGCACTTTCACGGTTTACTAATTTTAAAAAGAGGCATTAATTAAAAAATATATATATTATAATAATTTTATTTATTTATTTTTATCTTTACTATAGTTTTGATTGGTGAAGCCTTAGACTCTCAATCAAAATTCATTATTTAGTTCTCCTTTTTATTTATAAATAAATAAATTATATATATTAATTATGGGAGGTAAATAAAGATACTCATTATAGTAAAATGTAGCTTTTGTAAAAAGAAAAGAAATGGAACTTAAGAAAAAAAATAAATTAATATTACTATTATTTTTTCTCAAGTATTTGGTTAAAAAAATAAAAAATTTTATACCATCATTCTAACTTCTCTATTTATTTCGTATTTTTTGTAAATAAAGATAATTATAACGGGATTTTCTACCTTAATAAAAAATATTTTTTTCATATTTTCTTACATATCAAACAAATAATATGTGAATAAAGTACATTTATTCACACATTTTTTATTTTTCTTCACAAATATATATTTTTTGGATATTCAATCCAGATACAATATTTATAATAAAATATGATTAATATCATAAATTGGTCTATTTCCACCCGATAATGTTCGAGTTAAAAATAAATTGATATATTTAAAAAAATTATAATAAATAGAATAAAATAATAATTTTCAACACAAAAGTTTATGTGCTAGTTGAATAAGCTGAATCTACTTGATGTTTTCCACTTTTAGATCAAAAGTTAACCATATAATTTTCTTTTCCTTTGAATTGTGGCTTGATTATCATAGTTCAAGCTATTTTACACAAAATTACAACTGATCTTTTTGGATTTCCAATCTTTCAAACACCCTATTTAAATTTTAGTTTAGTAATTAGAGTCGACAGGGGCAATTTTTGATATGCCACAAATCAAATGTTAAAGAGGGATTGAAATGATTAGAGATGAGAATAACTAAAACAAATAATGACCCAGTTTACTATAAGTAGAAAATGATTGAAATTAATCATATGAATATATGATTAAGATCAAGAGAAGGGGGAAATGAACTTTGATGAGGAAAAAAATGAGGTAGGAAAAGCAATTGAGACATTGTTCATGAATGGTAGGTAGGGACAATTGCATCAATGTGACAGCTTTATTTCTTACACATGACAATGTGATGAGATACTGATGTGGGCCTTCACAAGATATACTTTCTGATGACTATGAAGTATTCTCCAACTTTTCTAACATTATAATATTAATGCTCAACAAACTTTTTGATGTGGGTCCATGCCTAAGTAAAACAAAGGTGCATTGCAAGATGGGCTCCTTGATAGTAAATAATTAGTAAATATATATTTGTAACTATCTTTCAACATAAAGTTGAAGCTTTTATAATGTCGGAAAAATATGGGCTTTCACGGCGATTCTATATTCTTAACAGGGTAAAAATGATTGTCTAAATAATGTAGAACATGATTCATGCTCAATGTTTTGATCGTTTGCAGCACACAATTCCACTCAGAAAGCACTGAACAAATATTGAATGGATATGGATGCTGAACACTAAATTTGCCAATTGTGAGGCAGCATTTAAATCTTAGTCACACAAGTTGTGAGCCCAGTGATCATTTGCGCTAGTTTGTTCGTCTGCGTGTAGTCCCAACTCCGAAGTGCAAGTAAGGTCTGTTCTCTACTACATTTGAACAGGGATGTAAGGTCAAACCGAGTTAAATTATTTTTAAATTTAACATAATTTTTAATAAGTCTATTCGAACTCGTTTAAGTGCTCGACTCAAATGCAAGATTGAACCCATAATAAAGACTTCCCATGTAAACTATCCTATTATTATACTGTATATAAATAAATATAATTAATTATAATTAAATTTATTAATATATATATATATATACAAATTATCTTAACCAAATATAACATAATTAATTTATATAAAATTAAAATTTTCTTTCCATCACTATAAATTTAATATGACATCAATACTATCAATGGACTGAGTATTTTTTCAAATTTAAATTATTCAAACTCGAATTTCAAATCAAGTTGAACCAATCAATCTTTACTTCATTGCTCAATAAACTATCTATTTCAATCCGAATATTTTTTCATTCATAAGCCAAACATAAAAAACTTACAAAAAAAACTTACAAGCCAACGTATCTTGTTTACACCTTTATGGTTGATCTGTTTCTACAGCGCTCTTTGGGATGCTATTGAAATTTTTTTGCCACGCCTACTCACCTAGCCTTCCCAAGATAAGGATTCGTACAACTGTGTAAAGAAAATTGCTAGTGCATTCTCAATTCCATGTCCAGACAAAAAGAAAGGTTGTCACCATAAAAGGCACTCCGACTTTGGTAATTTATATAAATCGTAATTTAGAATCGATGTGCCCTTACTTTACATATAAGGCAAGCAGAAGAAATTTAAGAGATAAAAATAATCCACTTACAAAATTAAAAACAACCCAGATGCAAATGGACATGGCCAAAAATCTCGATATAGTCAATCATGCAAGCAAGGTTAAAGAAGAAAAATAATAACATACCACCGTGGAAATTGGTTGCAGTAAAAAAGACAGAACGAGGGTGAAGAGATACAAGATATTATCTTCCAATGTTAATTGTTACCATGACAAAAATGAACAAAGCAGTAGCAAAGTTGCCCTCAATTCTCCTTTTATGAATAGATGGTCATGAGGCTGAGCTACATTACACAAAGCGAGTATGAAAATGTGCAAGGAATCAATCCTCTAACATCACAGATGATCCTCTTTTACATCATAGGCAACGAAAGAACGAGCAGGAGAACTAAAAATAAAACAGCTCAACAAACATAAGGAATGCTTAGTTAAAACTTGAAATGAGCAAAGAAAGGAACAAACCTCCAACCCTCCAAACCTATCTCGACCAAGGTAATACTTAGGGAGTCGAGTATTGTGGTAAAGGTGGAGAAGAAACTACCAGTTCTGGGGTTGGAGTAGGGGGAGGAGCTTTCCCAGGCGGACTCTTCACTCCGGGACCCCTTGATCCCCTAAAAGGAGTTTGCTTTGGCCTGCAACCATAACGACAGTGCCGCCTTTGCGGTGGGGGAGACACCCACATGCACTGGTTGATATCACACTGGTAATCTAGGGAGTATGACTCCATTTCTGCTATGGCACATGATGAGATCACTACCAACAGAAACAAAAGTAACACAACTTGGAGCTTCTTCATCCCTTCTCTACCAATTTCGCAAGGAGATGCTATACTTAAAAGAAGAGTAACAATCCAAACAAAAAAGAGGGAGAGTAACAATCAATAACATAAATAACTGTGACATTGTCAGCTCACTAGCTTGTAACTTTCTCAATTACTCATTCACGAAAATGATGACCACCCATTCCACAGAACAAGTAGCAGTAACTTTCTATAGCAGTACACCTACAAGACTATGATAGTAAATAAGAGAAGAAAAAAAAAGAGATCAACATTCAATTCAGCAGGTCATATGTAGCTCTTAATTGGATGGTATGAGATGCCCTTCAAAATTTCAAGAAAGGAAACATTGACAAACAGGTATTCTGACACAATTCAGAAACTCAAAGCGATAGCAATGAAGCAAAATAAATGAGCATCGATTAATTCAACTATTAGGTCCTCATCCCTAGAAGACAAAAGACAGACATTAAGAATGTCACCAACCAGAGAGCTTCTACATTCATCTCTTCTGCAAAAGTCACCCCTACATATTATGAGCACCTAACAATTCGATTAAAAGATATTACAGGACACTGACATACTGACCAAATTCTCAGGAATATGAAAATGCCCGAGTTTTTAAAGAATATACAAAATACAAAAGGAAAATAAAATGGCAAAGTCAGCGAAAATAGCTGATTTGAAATGTATCTATGATTTCAATTTATAAAAAATAATAAGATCATTATGTAGCCACGAGTACCCATCAGAAGAAAAGAGGTGCTGTTTCCATACGTGCTTGGGACACAAATCTCCCACAAGATAGAGCGTGAATTCTCATTTTCCACAAGACATCTAAAGTGTAAAAAGTCACTGTTTTTTTTTTCGTCAAAAGAAAATTAGCTATAAATTGTATCTATAAAACAAGTCATTGACGACAAAGAGCAGTTCAGTGTACTCAAATTAACCATATTCATGATTCAACAACTAAAAATGAACCAATTGACACTAAACTTTGGTGTACGAACATAAATAACTTAGAAATCAACAACAAATCTCAATGTGCACTTTAACGACATGAGAGCAATCGAGGGCTACTCACTTGTACTGTCGTACATCAATTTTCATAACTGCTATAAAGGAGAGCACTAGGAAAATGAACAGACCGCTCCAAATAAACACTATTTAGCATCAACAAGTATTAAAACCTCCCCAATTACTTCAAATTCGACCTCAAACCTAAGATCCAACATGCATCCAGCACCTAAATCAAAATTTTACTTCACAACAACCAAATTCTAATAAACAATTGATATTAATTCAACTTTTTGATGTGCATCGTCCCCTGCATCAAACACTATCCAACAAAATCTCGGATGTGAATAAACAACATGAGAGTTTATTCAGCAAACTGCCATTCAGGAAGTAAGCAAGAGGACTTCCACACAAAACATGAGAGTTTATTCAGCATACTGCCATTTGGTATGGGCTGATGATGTTTCCCAAGATGAAATTGATAATCCTATGGATGGATTTCAGGTAGTCATTTGAATTACAGATCATAGAGGACTAACTCTATTTATTTCTAACTGTCATAAATTTACTAGGATTACCAATTTCATCACTTACAAGCATCATTAGCTTTCAGCGAGCAATCTACATCAATTTTTTATACCACTAAAAATTGAGCAATAGAAAAACGAAAAGAAGAGCTCCAAATAAACACTATTTGGTATCCAAAAAGTCTCAAAACCCACCAATCAATCTAAATTCCATCCAAAGCCTAAGATACAACAAACATTCAACACACAAATACAAATTTTACTTCACAAAAACCAAATTCTCATGAACATTTGATACTAATTTAACCTTTTCGTGTACATCATCCCTTTTTTCAAACATTATCCAATAGCATCTCGGAAGTGAATAAACAACATGAGAATTCATTCAGCACACAGCCATTTCAGAAGTAATAAAAAGGACTCCTACATCAATTTTTAAAACTGCTAAAAATGGGGCATTGGAGAAACAAACAGAATAGCTCCAAATAAGAACTATTTGATATAGAACAAGTTTCAACTTACCAATTACCTCAAATATCATCCAAAGCCTAAGATACAACAACATCCAACACCCAAAATCCGAAGTTTACTTCACAACAACCAAAACCCATCAAACTTATACAATCCATCAATCTTCCAATCAACTAACTATAGATTTGAGGTGGTTATTTCAATTATAGACTACAGAAAACAACCTCTAACTACAGATAACTACCATAAAATCACTAAGCAACATCATTAACCGTTTTGGAACTACATATAATTATCACAGAATCACTCAGGTTATCAATGTCATTGCTAGGCAACATCATTTACCATTTTGTAACTACATAATTATCCTGGAATCACTAGGATTGTTAATTTCATCACTAAGCAACATCATCAACCGTTTTGAAATTACCTATAACTATCATAGAATCACTCAGATTATCAATGTCATCACTAGGCAACATCATTAACCGTTTTGGAACTACATATAACTATCACTGATTCCTCAGATTATCAATTTCATCAGTAAGCAACATCATTAACCGTTTTGGAACTGCATATAACTACATTAGAATCACTAGGATAATCAATTTCATCATTTTCCGATTA
>JAVDBV010006977.1:0-13421 GCA_032619315.1 Piper longum
TATATATATATATATATAAGCGAGACTCTGTCTATTTAATTTCAAAAATTTTGTCAATTTTATTGCAATTAATGTCAGTGTGTAAATTAGTTTTCATGTCATCTATGTAGTAGTGTATTAGGGTTCTTTGTATTCATCCATGCATAACGATTAATATCTTCATCTTAATATGTCGAGAGTAGATCCGTATATATTTGGTTTAAGGTAATCGACTTTATCAGGACCCGTGATATTTTGGTTCGATTCGTGAACGTGAATCGGATTTGGGTGTTACAAAATCCCTAGCCAGAGTGAACATCAAGTCCCCATGCCTTTTCAAAGAGTCACAATATTTTAGGAGCGATATATAATTGGATAGTGATGGATCATATATCTTGAATGTAAATAAGAGCATGTTTAAAGCTACCCATCTTGTAGATAAGGAAGGTGGGTTATAGTGGAGAGGCATGGATGACCAAATGATCATATCCAAACTCTTTGTGATTATATTTTACCGATTTAATATGATAGAACAAATATAAGCTACATATGGATAATTTTTTGTCCGACTGAATGACAGACCAAATGATTGATAAAAATGATAAATTAATTACCTAATTATCATTAAAAATTAATAAATCTAAAGTACATCAACCTTAGATTTTAAACTTTTTGTAGTTAATGTAACATTTATTTATTAATAAATTTTTAAGAAAAATAATTTTAAATTTTATGCTAATTGACGTAAAAAAAACTAAAAAAATGAAAGAGGTAATAATTATATTAATAAAATATTAGCTTTTGGGAGAAAAATTAGTATTTATAATGGGAAAATGACTAGATAATATAATAAAATTGGGATGAAAACAAATTTTTATTTTAACCGTGGACAATCAACTTTTTATCGAAGATAGACGTCAATTGATGCCAACCCCTGAGGTTAAAGCGGAGGGGTAGAGGAAAGCTGAGGGAAAAGAAAAAAGAAGCTAGGAGATTGGGTTGGGCCTTTTGTAGGTGGAAAGGCCCATTGGTTGGGGAGGGAGAGAGGCCCACAAAAGAATCATTCATCTTCCCGCTCGACGAGGCTTGAAGAAGGAAAGGTAGGCGGGACAAATTTTGTGTAACGCCTTCTTCTTCCAAATCTCCCTCAAAACCAAGAAAGGGGGGAGGAGGAAAGGGACGATGAGGAAGGGAGGGAGCTACCATTAATATCTATGCTAAATTACTAATCCCTTCCCCTTTCTCCCTCAACTTTTTTTATCGACAAAAAAAATTGAATAGGATTTTCTGCCCCTTTTGAGTTTTAAGTTTTGGGTTTTGGCGATGCTCGTCCAGGCCACTCCCCTACCCTTCTGACAACCATGCCGCTTCCCCTCCCCGTAGCTGACCGCAGCTCTCCGATTGTCCTCGACAACGACGAGGCGGATGTACAGCAGGTGGGGGTGCAGCAGCAGGAGTTGGTTGTTGAGTCGCCTGTGGCTGTGGCCGCCCGGAGATCTAGCGCCAGGTTGCTCTCCAAAGTCCGACTTAACTATTGCTTGACCAAACACCGCTCGCCGGCGTCGCCTGCGGCGGAGTCTGGGAAAAACGGGAGGAAGAACAAGGGTGGTGACTGCGAGGACAGCCGTCATCGCCCGGCTAAGAAAGCAGCCGCAGCTCCGTCTCCGGCGAGGGAGGCCGTGGATGGGGATACGCGTGAGGAAAGTGAGGGGGAGGAGAACGCCTCTAGTATCCGGGATGTGGCCGTGAGTAGCAAGTTGAAAGTGGACATGAGTGCCTATGCAAGAGTCAAGGAAACGCTTAGGATCTTCAATACACTTTACCTTCATTTTGTTCAGGTAATCAATTGCCTGTGTCAATGTCCGTTGTCTCAGTCTGTTGTTGATACACCACATTTGTTGTTGTGGGCATCACTTTTCTTACCTAAATTTTGTTCTCTTCTTCCATTGACGTGCTAGAAAGAGGAGCAAAGGTGCAAAAATAATGGCATTAATGGGAAGCCCCAGGTTTGATGAGTACCTTTTTATGTATATTTTTCTATTATTTGCATTGCATGGATTGCACGGTACAGATGCCAAGCTGGCATTTAATTTATTGTCCTTGTCCTTTACAGTGTCATTTTCCCCTGCAAGTAAATACCCTCTCAGACCATGTTAAAACTTGTAATGACTGTCTTCTATTGTTGTTTTAATTTACTTTTTGAGCTATAAACTATCACCCTGATTTTCCTGGTTGAAAGAAGTGGTGACATGGCTAGATAGGATATAAATTTGTTCGGAAATAAAGTTGCAATTCACATTCCGCATTTATGGGTGTGTATAAGTTTTTTGAAGTTTTTTCTTTTTTATTGGTATGTGTTCTGACATGGATCTTAGACCATGTCTTTGACACCAATTATCTGGAATATGGTGAAAAAAGAAGCTTTCTAGTTGTCATCTATTCTTTCATGTAAACCACACTACATTAACAGAAATTATAAGTCTATTACTGCAGAAAAAAACAGTAGATGGCAAGCTCACTAAACAATCTTCAAGAAGACCAGATCTGAAGGCTGTAACAGAGGTAAATTTCCATTCCCAAAAATAGTTTACCATACACATGGCATTTAATCACAAATTCACCTTTTTTCCATTAATCATCGCGGCAGATGCAAGAGCGAAAGCTACTTCTGTATCCAAAGACAATTGGTAACCTGGAAGGTATTTCATATGTTTCTTCTTGCTCGCATTGTAAAGGAAATGCACCAGAGCCAACCAAGTATTACCAACCTTATTATTGTATGAATGCTTTCAGAAAGCATAATGATTAGTATGTTCGTTTTGTTATGGGAAAATATCATTGTCTAAATGTTAACTATTTAAAATAAAGTTAAATTTGAATCTGTCAATTGATCAATTCTAATTCATATATTCATCCAAAAGGAGAGGGTGTGATTTATAAGACAAGAACAATTCTAATAAATGAGTATGCAAAAGTTGTATACCATCATAGATTATTTATGATGAAAATCAGGTGGTACATTCCCTTCTGCAGCTTAACTCCTGTAACCATTTTTTGTTTTTTTAAACTGTTGTTTTCACTAAAATCAATAACTATGTAAAGCAAGTTTCAATATAATTTTCTGGTTTCAAAGGTTTTCATCAATTGTTGATTGTATATATAGAATTCAACTATTGCGAGTAGAAGGTGCATCCTGCCCCTTATTTTGGCAATCTGTGACACAATTTTATGATCTTTTGGCCCGTGTGATGATTTTTTTCCCTGTCACTTTTGTTTTCATTTTGTGCATATAGAAAGTAGGGTTTCCATGCGCCAAATTTGTGGGTTTTTGTTGTTGAAAATTTTATCAAAATTGTAATATTCTTATAAGTTAACTTATAGTATCACTTGTTGACCAGTTTTCGGTTTTGACCTTTTATTGTGCATTTGATTAGTGTTGGCTTATATTTTAATACATAGAGGAATGATCAAATTTATTTGGTGCTGTTGAAATATAACAGAAACAGAGCGGGTAATCATTAGATTACCACGCATGTTTAACTATGGATAGCTGTGCAAGAGTTATAAAATTCAAATAAATAATTAACTCTTAGATAAAATCCAACAGTTAACAATTCTCCTCGGATTTTCAAACCACCATCTTCATTGGGCTCGGTCATGCATTCATAATTTCGAAGGCAAGCATACTCTCAACAGGTGCTATTGTCTAACTGAGTTTAATTTATATTTCAGGAATTGATGTTGGATATCAGTTTTATTCTCGGGCTGAAATGGTGGTTTTAGGCTTTCATGGCCATTGGCTGAATGGGATTGATTATATCGGAAAAACAGAGCAATCTAATTTGGTATATATCTTCACTTAAGCTGATTTGTTGATTGAAGATTTTAATTGCTATGGTACATGTTCTTGCTTTGTGCCCACATAAAACTGCATATTGATTGGTTGCTCAAAGAATCTTTGTTAGTGACTCTACTGTTGTTAGAATATTGGTGTTTAATGTTTTGGAGGTTTTATATTTTATATAATTACAGATTCCTCAAATATCTCTGATTTGTGTTTTAAATCTCTCTCCGATCTTCCCAGAATCCAAAATTGAAGAAAATCTTGATTTATATAAAAAGGTGCTTATGAGGATGGCATTGGTCATATGATGATGCGGCTACTGATTATAAATAGAAAGATAGTTTTTGGCTCCAATTTTAATTGCACATTTTGAAGGGATATTGTAATCCTATGATTTGTATTTAATTCTAGTTATTATTATCAACTTCGTTGGTGGTTCTCAACTATACTTTCAAGTTGGTTTGTTTTTTTATTTTTTATTTGTATTACTCATTTTGTTGTTTCTGATTCATTTTTAGTTGATTTTTGTAGTTAAAAAATCTCATTTTTATTTTGTCTATGCACATCTCAGGTGTGAAATCATGAAGTTTTATATTTATATTATTTCAGGACTGCAAAAGCATTGATCTTCCTATTGCTATATCGATTGTCATGTCGGGCCAGTATGAAGATGATGTGGATAATTTGGAAGATGTGGTTTACACTGGCCAGGGGGGTAATAATCTGTTAGGCAACAAGCAACAAATTCGAGATCAGGTGCTGGAGCGTGGTAACTTGGCATTGAAGGTCCTTTTTCTTAGTCAATTTATTGTTTAATTGCTTGAGTGTTTTTTATTTTTGTTTGTCTATGTACCCAGTGCTTGATTTTCTTTCTTCAATTCTTGTAATGCTTTTGTGAAGATTAAAACTGTTTCATTATTGCCACCATTTTATGGAAGATGATCAGTTTAATGGTTCTAGGCATCTGTTTTATTGGTTCTACTATCTTGGCTATGTAGTTAGTCCCTGAACATTGTCAAATTTGCTTAATAGACCTATAACTACAATCAATGATTAAACTTCATTACTTATCTTGGATCGGTATTTTAAGGCATGCTAGTCCAGATACCTGCTTCTTTAAATTTATAAAACCTAACTTTATATAATGCTTTATATTATCTTGGGATCAACCTTTTCATTTTTTAATCTGTTTGCATTAGATTCCTCTTTGAAGTGACAAGACCTGAAAAAGCACAATAAAATTTTGCAGATGGGATTAAATGGATCACACATTAAGGATATTAATAAAGTGCAAAGAAATGGACGACACATATTAAGAAATAGATATCGAAGTTATATGCAGAATATGGATCATATGATTTTTGATAGAGTGAAACAGTGAGAGATCCACATTCTTGGACTTAGTTGGCATTTTGTAGATGACATTGATGATGTTAGATATGCATATGGATAGGCAAGCTCCATGGAATAGTTTTTGTACTCAAATGCGGATGGTTTAAAGATCAGTTTCTTTTCTATTTCAAATAAATGTGGTGGGGGTAAGAGGGATGAGCATCATCGCAGAAGTTTGAGGTCCACATCAGTTGTAAAAAAAAATTGAATTGTGAGCACGGTTATTTAAATGTAAAAGAAATGAAAACTTGTAGGCAGTACTCGGTAATTCCATTATCTTATTTACAGGCGAGGATGGCAATTACATTTGATGCTTAAAAGGAGAACTAATTAGCTGAATTCTAGGAACTGCCTAGCAAACAAATAACAGCAAGAGAGTTAAACTCAAATACTACAATAATAGTTCAACAATTTGACAACATCTTTAACATTTGTCAAATGTTGATTCACAATTAACGATGACATTGAATTAAAATTGTCCTGCGTATTATCATATTAGCCTTGGCTTATAATGATTTCAAGCTACATGATTCCAATTATCGGGTACTTAAAACTCGTACAAAATGTGTCTAGACTCATGAAATGAATTTTCTTAAGGTTTTTTTACTTGCAGAACAACATTGAACAGAAGATACCTGTCAGAGTCACACGTGGGCATGCATCAAAGAACAGTTATGTGGGCAAGATTTACACCTATGATGGCTTATATGAGGTGTGGTTTAATATCTTTTTTTTTTCTATGTACTGTGGCTTTACAGGAGTCTACATTCAAATCAATGACTGTTTCTTTTGGGTTTGTATGAGAATTACTTGGACAAAATGGTAAAGCTCTTTGAATGAATTGCTTTTTGGACAATAAAGTAATGCGAGGGTTTCTCTTACTTTATTAAAACTAGAAGCTTAATATGTGTTGTATTGCTTAAAACCAATACAACCTATTGATATGATTTTGTACGTGTGGAAAGGATACACTCCAGTTCAGTTGTAAGATTTGATTTCTAGTTCTGTATTGTACAAAAGAGGGTTGGAGGAAGGACAAAAGGATGTAGTTGGAGGCTCTGCAGAAGGATATGGACAAGCATGTGGCGGGCTAGAATGGGATCCATGCCCCAAATTCGTTATTGTGTGGTTAGATGATAAAGGATGATGGTGCCAATAGAAAGTAATTGTTGTGAGCGTTGGGAAAGCATCAAGCAGAAAAAAATTGTAATATGTTTTTGTTTGAGTTTTTGTTATCAATTTAATTCTGAAAGCAATCAATTGTCAAGGCAGTGGTGATGGTGATGTGTAATTGTTTGACTATTTATTTTTTGTGCTTTAGATTAACTGTTGTTTGGCTTTATTTTTGCGTGTTTAACTAAATTTTTGACCAAATGGGTTGAGAAAGTAACTGACAGCAAATGTTTGAAGTTACATTGATTCAAGTGTTTTTATGCTATTCCTTCCTTTTTTCATCATGATATTAATTTGCTATGTGTTGCTTCAGGTTGTTAAATATTGGGCTGAAAAAGGTCTTTCAGGGTATACTGTTTTTAAGTATCAACTGAGGCGACTTGTTGACCAGCCTCTTTTGACCACCAACCAGGTCTATTGGATCGTATATTGGATCTCATTCAATTTTACCATCACTATTATTTGAGTCTTTGATTGATGTATTCAAACACTGTTCCGTTTTCTTAATGTCAGGTTTATTTTTCACGAAACCAAGTGCCCCGGTCTACTAAGGACGTTCATGGGTATGTTATGGATTTATTTTTTAGAGTTGCTTTTCTTTTGTAAATGATTTCGCCACACTCATCATGTGATTTTGTATTGTTTGTGCTCTAAGGTTGGTGTGTGAAGATATCAGTGATGGGTTGGAGTGTCTTCCCATTCCAGCCACTAATGTTGTCGACACGCCACCACTCCCTCCTAGTGGTAAGATTCACTGGTAACTGCCCTTCCAAAGTTTTTGATATATTTGATGCTGTTCTTGCATTCAGCTAAACAACTCCAGAATCTCCCAATTCTACATTTTTATCACTTTTCCTTCACTCTGACACGTTATTCAGGTATGTATAGACAATGGTGATGATCGTGATAGCATTGATTTTACAGAATTGGGAGTTAAGAAAATTCTATGTTACAATTTTGATTTCACCGCCATATCTTTGTTTAACTGTAATTGGATGGAGTTTTTCGATAAAATGAAAAATTGTAAGTTTGGTGAATACTAGATTGCCTTTGCTTCCTAGAAGCACTAAAATTTTCCCTTTCCCTGCCTGAAATAATTGAGATTCCCATGTTCCTCTCCAATCATGGATCTATTTCTATCAATAGGATCTTATCCGTTTCACAAAACAAACCTCAAGCCATTTCTGAACCAGTTTAATTGGCCTTTTGTCATATACCTGTTCATAATAAGCATAAGTGATTCTATTCTAAATGACTTGTTTCTAAGAGCTACGTGATGTATTTTGTAGGTTACATTTATTGCAATACTTTGCAAATCAAGAAAAATGTGTCTTTACCACCACTTGCTAGTGGTTGCAAATGCAAAGGAAGTTGTGTAAATCCAAGAGAATGTGCTTGTGCAAGGTTGAATGGTTCTGATTTTCCATATGTACGACAAGGAGGTGGCAGGTAGCCTTTTATACTGTGTCAATAGTAATTTATAATGAAGAACTTCACTTTGCAATGTCATAATCATTGGTTCACTACAAGCACCTTAAAGAGTGTTTGTGTCTATCAAACTACTGTTTTTTTTTTCAAATTTCTTTAAAAAAAATCTTTAAGTGCTTTATACTGGCTTCTACATGATTATGTATTTTATTGTTTCTAAATACCTTTTTAACTCTTTTTTTTTAGTCTCTAACTAGGTTCCAAGTTTTTATCATGTGATCTGTCTTTTTTTAGAACCAATATGGTACTGCCTGTGATCAAACTAAGATTTGATCCTAAAGGCGTTCTGTTCTTTGTATTTATTGTGTTATCAGCTGTTCTGCATATTATACTGTGATTGATTTCAATAAATAAGCTCCTAGGAATTCTATCTTAGGACTTGTGGATTTCTCTTTGAGGATTAAGCTGCTTCCTTTGTTTGATATTTGCTTTGTTGGTTTCTTTTCTAGACTTGTGGAAGCCAAAGCAGTCATATTTGAGTGTGGCCCTGCCTGTGGCTGTGGTCCTGATTGCGTCAACAGGACTTCTCAGCGAGGATTAAGATATCAACTTGAGGTTATTTTTATATTTGAGACCTACACTTCGAAATTATGTAGAAACAACAATATAAGGTTGGGGTCTTCTGCGAGATTACCTCCGGTTTGTTAAGGTTCTAGTGTATTGTCCACGTGCAGGCAAGCAGTCTAAGATTATATTAGCAATTGCTTTCTCAAAAAAAAAAAAAAACTTTTCTTTTATGCAGGTGTTTCGCACTCCTAACAGAGGGTGGGGGGTTAGGTCCTGGGATCATATTCCTCCAGGTGCTCTGATTTGTGAATACAAAGGAGTTCTTATGAGGACTGATGAATTGGATACCGTTGTGCAGGATACATTCGTTTTTGAGATTGATTGTCTTCAAACTATGAAAGGACTTGATGGGCGGGAGGTATGGAGTTTAGAAGTTGTACTTTGAGTCTTTTACTTTGCATGCTCAATTCATTTGGCTATTGCTTTTACTGCTTTTGTGTGATAGAGTCGAAGAGGGAGTATTTCTGCAAATGCCCATGCATACCTTGAAAGATCAGAAGACAAGATTGCAGAGAGTGTTCCAGAATTCTGCATAGATGCTGGACCTGTCGGCAATGTTTCCCGGTTTATTAATCACAGTTGCCAACCAAATCTTTTTGTGCAGTGTGTTTTGAGTTCTCACCATGACATTAAGCAAGCTAGGATAGTTCTTTTTGCGTCAGAACATATCCCTCCTCTGCAGGTGACTATTCGTCTACAAGAGTTCCATTTTTAGAGACATTGACAACGTCTAGCCTAGAACCCAACGAGGGTCTTTATTGTGTTATTATTACCCATTTTTCCTTGGTTGTTAACCATCTTATCTATGGTTGACAAGCTCCAGCTGTTTTAGGAAACCTGGAACGTCCAAGGGTACTCTTGAGTGTTTCTACTCACTTAGCTTTCTACAACCAATCCCATGTTCGGGGAACCCATTTTTGATGCCTTAAAAGTGTAGCTTATATTCAGTGTAAAGATTTAAAATGGGGGAACAAGGTAGAAAAATGAGCCATCCGTTCCCTATTCTAATAGTTAACATGTTCCCATGCACATGGAGTTAAATTACATACTTTTTAGATTGTTTATAGCTTTTGCTTGATTGATTTTAAATCTTGGGATATCATATTTTTTTTAGCTTTCAGAGATAATGTTTCATCACTGATTATAATTTATTTCTTTTTGTCTAAAAATCCTTGGAATTTGGTGACTTGAATTAAATGTTTACAAACTTCATTATTGCAGGAGCTTACCTATGATTATGGCTACGCTGTGGATAGTGTAGTCGGACCAGATGGGCGTCTAAAGAAAATGCCGTGTTTCTGTGGTGCAGTAGACTGTAGAAAGCGATTATACTAATTTTCGGACCTCTTACCTATGATATTCACTGTTACCTTTAAGACATTCTACATGATTTGGATTCTATCCTCTTTAAATTTGCTATAGATCAATTGTATTTAGATGAAATGATAGGAAGGGGAACTGTTAGCTCATTTTCAAGATACTAGTATTTTCCCATATCTCTATATGATGTCACTCTATTTGGATATTTATGTGCTAAATGGAAAGCTGGAAAGAAATTGTTGCAAATTTTGAGCTAGGGAGGATGTTATGTTACAAGGCGGGAACGATGCCTTTCGCGTTTGTTGAGTTGACGTGTATGTTGAAGATTTTGAAATTAATTTGGCGTAAGAAATGTTTAATTACCTTGTCTGGTTCGCAAAGGACTGTGTTCATTATTTCATATTGAATGCGTTGTGAAAATGGGTTGTAGGCCTTAATTTAAAATAATTAGCCATTTTAGATATTAAAATGAGTATATTTACACAAGACACCCCACTTTTCATATAAAAATACAAGACAATGATGATAATACTCACACGCAAATTTTATTTCATATAGAGACGTGGGACAAAGATAATAGTATTTTTCCACAAATGGTCCTAGACTTCATATAAATCTTGCATCCGTGCCACATAGTATTCTTTTATTTAGGATAGGCTGTATAATTATGTTTGTGTCACAATAGATAGAGATATTAAAGAGACAAGAGCATATAGAAAATTTCTTGGTGAGTTTATTTTGATAACAAAAAAAATTAGGTTTATGGAGTTCATTAAAAAACAATAATAAAACTATTAGGTCTAGGACAATGATAATAATAATATAAAATATTATATATCTTCATTTTAGATCTATTTGGATGACAACAAAACATGTAAAATATATAAAACTACTTTAATTATAATGCACGAGGTATTATGATGTAAATATACGATGTAAAATCTCTTTCTAAAAAAGTCCCTCTTTTGTGTTTTTTATGGTAAATTTTGACGTGGTCAAACATCCTTGGAAAATTATTTAGTAGAAGCATGTTATTCTCAAAAAATTAAGTTGGTGTTATATTTAATACATATTAAAATAAGATCTAACATATTAATAAAAATGTATTTAAAATATTTATTTTAATTAATCACTTTTAAATATATAACTAGACCCATCAATTTATAATAATTTGGTTGGGCATTTATAGGTATCAGAACGATAAATATGATATTAAAACTAACCAAAGACCATGGTAGATGGATGACGGTATATACAAAAGAAGAATTTCAATAATAAAATTTAATATATTAATGAAAATGTGATTAACATCTAAAAATAAATAAATTATTAGTGAAAGATTAATACTTTCATAATGAATTATCTAAGTTCTCAAGTTTTTCACCTTATTATTTCTCTTTATATATATATATTATACCTTTATATAGAATTACATAATTATTTTTTATAAAAATTTATAATTACTTTTATATTATCAATATAGATTTTAGGTGATGGAACCTACTAAATCATTTTAAATAAAAGTCGTAGCAAATATAAATTATATAAGGTATAACTTGTGTATATAAGACTCTTTAAATTTTTGACTTTAAGCGTAATATATGATAGATACATAATAACATAAGGAGCTGCAAAAAAATAGCTTGAAAAAAGAAATTGTAATTAAGGGATTTAAAGGTGACATGGCTTGTATGATATTTATTGTTCAAAAGTTTCTTAATAATGATTTAACTACATAGGTTTCAGCATCACATTGTTTAACTTTTTTGAAAAATGGGTTTAGTTTGAAAAAAATGGTCCAAAGTATTTATTTTTTTTTAAAAAAACATTGTTCACTGGGGATTTGCCAGCAGCTGCTTTGGCTTGCGGCACCGCCATTTTGTTTAAGAAAAAAAAAGATAATTCTTTCCAACCCCAACCTAATTAGGTAAAAAATACTTTTTAATCATGGTTATCATATTAATCACATTTATTTTGGGAGTAAATTAAGGAATCCTTTAATTATAATTTTATAATATAAAAAAAAAAAGGACTGGTCGTGGGCGTCGTGGCCTTTTGCAATGCCATCAAAGCTTCCTGCTCTACGTGCCACGTCAAATCGGCTGCCTATTAAAATGTCAAATGGATCCTTCTTATCATATGATATACTTCGGGGCCCACTAGCCAGTCCCGATGGCCCCCACCCACACCGAACCAGCTCAAAATCCAAAAGGGAGCAGGAGAGGCAGTCAATCAATCCTAGAAGCCACCAAATACATCACTCCTAGCAATAGAGCAGTGGATGGAGACGTTGCCGCACTTCACAATAGTATTTGCTTGCACCCCCAATCCGAAGTCTTATGTGTAAGAAAAAGACTAATGGGCAAAGGGTAGGGTAGTGGGTGGTGTGGTCCTCGCACCCCCACACGGGATGCCATAGGACTACTTACAGAAGGAGGGTGGATTAAGACGGCAGGCAGGCCTGCTTGTCAATTAGCGTTTCCCTAATCACACTACTCCTTCCCTTCCTTAAAACCGAGCTAATCTGTTAGCTATCGCCCCGTCAGCATTACCTCCCCACTTTCAACCGCCGAGGAATTATTGGACACACCGTCACGCATGCGCCAGTTGGCAATGCCCTCTTATAATGGAGTGCTGAGTGATACACGGCTGTCTGCACATCGGAGCATGCCGTTAATCACGTGAAAAATTATTTATCCCAAGTAAGATCTTGTCGTTGCACCGAATTAGGTTAACGTTTGCTAATCTGATTGGCATTCTAGTGGTAAAATGATACGATGGGATAATCCGGAAAACGAAATTATTAAAGAACAAGCAATGAATTGTAAAATTAGACATGACATTTGAATAGTAGATCCCAAATCTGGACAAGTGTTTGTTGTTGTTCCAAATGAAGTGAAATAAAAAAATAGCATACCGAGTTGGACAATTAGTTGCTATGATATAAGATGTCAAAGGGCATATAGATAGGTGGCTTAGACCTGTCCAATAAACTCGGGTCTTTCTACATCCCCAGCTAATAATACAAGCAATAGAGAAATATAGAGATAATAAATTATAAATATTAGAGGGGCCATAAGTAAGTTCTGGTATATGTGATCCTAATCCCCAATTGGGATTAAACCCTCTCTAAGCTCTGGGATTAGGGTCGTGGCTGCCCCCCCCCGTTCCGTTGCGTGCCCAAAGACCCCGTTTGTGCCCCGCCGAAACCCCGTTTTTATCTGATTCCTACTATGGTACTCGACGCGGGGCCCACCGATGGAACCAACGGCACCGTGGTGGTGGCGACGGCGGAGGACACGGCGGCGGCGTCGGGTGAAGGGAGCAGCCGGCCGCCGCGGCTGCCGCGGTGGACGCGGCAGGAGATACTCGTTCTCATCCAGGGGAAGAGGGTGGCGGAGAGCCGGGTCCGGCGGGGCGGCCGCGCCTCCTCCGCCGCCGGCGGCGCCCTCGAGCCCAAGTGGGAGTCGGTGTCGTCGTACTGCGGGCGTCACGGCGTGAACAGGGGGCCGGTGCAGTGCCGGAAGCGGTGGAGCAACCTGGCCGGGGATTTCAGGAAGATAAAGGAGTGGGAGTCGCAGGCGTCGGATGGGTCGGAGTCGTTCTGGGTGATGAGGAACGATTTGAGGAGGGAGAAGAAGCTGCCCGGGTTCTTCGA
>JAVDBV010006978.1:0-12540 GCA_032619315.1 Piper longum
GCCCGGCCGGCCGTGGCCGGAACCCGCCGCCGGCGAAAGATGAGAGCGGTGAAATTTTTTTTTCATCAAATCTAAGTCATTCGATCATAAGGACGGCTCAGATTTTCTTAGTGTAGATAAAGGTTTCCTGCTTTTGGCGTATAAAATTTTTATCATATATATATAGTATTTAGAAGGGTGTCTAACCGGGATAGCTAATGTAATAAAAACTGAAATGTACAAAAACTTTTGAATTTTTTTGATGTAAGGTGGAAATACTATATAGATTGTATGAGCACATTTTTTTTAGCAGGAACGCAAAACCTAGTGACTTTGTCTCATTGAACGTCGACTTCAGTTTCAAAGTAGAAGATGTTGAGGCCGAGGAGAAAAAATTTAGGTTTTGATGGTGTCAAACCTGGTCAGCTTCATTGGGTCACTTCTGTTTCTTATTCATATTCAGGCATACCCTTCAAGAAACCCAAGGTTGCTCCCTTGCAGGTAACTCCAATCTGACCTCATAGCTATATAGTATTTATGGTTTGTATGCAAATGCTCGTGACACCTCTATATTTGGTGTAATGGCCAATGTTTGTAGTTATGGTTTAATGTTCCATGTTTTACTAATTCTTTGCAGGAGAAGAAAATGATAGTTAGGATAAAACTGTGGGCGAAAGGTGGTGATGGTGGGAATGGGTGTTCTAGCTTTCGTCGTAGTAGGCATGACCGCCACGGGAAACCTGATGGTTAGTCTCTTCTCTAATCGTTGCTCCTCACACCGTATTTTATCTATGCAAACGATGCAAATCATCTCATTTACCGTGTTTGCTGCCATGCTTATCATTTTCTTTGTGTTGTCTGTATCAAACTATGGTTACTGGGGAATAATGTGATTAAAACATATAAATACTTCGCCATTGTAACTGCTTATGTTACGTTTATAGCAAAATTTAGGCCTTAACACACAGGTTTAAGCAGGTGGCAATGGTGGGAGGTGTGGTGATGTTATTTTAGAGTGTTCTGCTGCAGTTTGGGATTTTAGCAACCCGCAACAACACTTGGTACGTTTAAATTAAAAGATTGTAGAAGAAACAGGAGGAAGTTGGGATTTTTGTATTTATGCTTTAAGGTCTTGTGGGTTTTGTGGTAATTTGATTCTTGAAATCTTGTCAATTACTCTTTTTTGTTCCACAGAATGCGAAAAGAGGAGGAAACGGTGCCCCAAAGAACAATGTCGGCAGTCGAGGGGTTGATAAGGTTGTTTAATCTTGCCATCATATATTAGTGTTATTGTTTGATTCTCTAAAAAATGTTATTGTTTGATTCTAGGTTGGATATGTTCCTGTTGGCACAGTTATTCATCTGGTTACGGGTGACATACCTGTAGCTGATTAGAGATCCTCTAGAGATTTGGACCCGTGGGAAAGTCAGGATGAAGTGGATACCGATGCATCCACTTCTCAATGTAGTAACTGTAAAAAGATTCAGAACAAGAGAACACAGGAATTAAGTATTCAAGAAAGTTTTCTTCTAATGTTTGTAAGAATATGATCAGATCTTCCAGCTCTCAAGCTCCGGATTCTGACATTGATAGTTCTTCTATAGAAAATTCATTATCAAATTTTGAAGAGACAGAAAATGAGTATGAAACTTGAGAATTTTGACGATCTAACAGAGGATTTTGACAATGAGGAACTAATTGTTGCTATGATGTGGCGGAACTAACAAAACCTGGTCAAAGACTAATAGTTGCTCATGGAGTGGAGGGTGGTCTCGGCAATGTTTCTTCAGCTAAACTCCCCAAGTTTCATAAAAACTACAGCGATAGGGATAATGAGTTTTTTAAGGGTTCTGATGCTGATACATTTGAAGGTGAAGAGAACTCACGCAGTCAAGGTTTGCCAGGACTGGAAGCTGTTCTTATACCGAGTTGAAAAGTATTGCTGATGTTGGTCTTGTTGGGATGCCAAATACAGGTAAAAGTACACTTCTAGGAGCTATTTCTGTTGGGTTTATCATATATCGGTCGTAGAAGGTTGAAAAAGTGAAATTATCAGACGATGACTGTTTCGGAGACGCCCAATGTGTGAAGGGGAGTTGTTGGGTTTATCCCACATCGATCGTAGAATATATTGGTGTATTGTACATAGGCTAATATGAAAGCCTTATTTCTTAAGTTACTTTTTGGATTAAGAGAGACTTATGAACATGTTACAAGTTATTTTTTGGGGCCCATTGGGCGTAATAGTGATATCAGAACTAAAGTTATGATTTTGGGAGATTTGGTGTTTGCTATGCCGATTGTCGGAGTTTTCTTCATGGGTTCCACTTGATGATTTAAAGGGAGTTTGGGAGTTTGTTAGGTAGGTGTCATCCGATGAAAATTCATTAGGAAGAAGCCCCTTCCTTATCGATTTTCTTTTCCATATCCAAATTCCTACTTACTAAATGGGTACACTGAGATAGAACGCAAAAAATTAAATTTGATTAATGCTACTTGTGAGAATTTAGAACGATTAGAAAATTATAAAAATGAAAGCTTTAAGTTAACTTTTGGATTAAGAGAGGCTTGTGACACCTATTGCAAGTCATTTTCAATGGTATCAAATCTCATAAGTACTTAACAAGTGGTATCAGAGCTTAGTTGGTTTTGATGTTGACTCAGTTTGCCTCACACTATATCAGCCAGTCTAAATTTAAGTCTCCCGGAACTTCACTATAATATGTGGACCCCAGCATGTGGTGAGGGGGAGATGATTTCAGCCCAAATTGGAGTCTTCTAGAACTTCATTATAATCAAATAATGGGCATACACATCGGGCAAAGTCGGTACATCATCTGAATCAGATGATGACATCCAAAATCTCCAACTAGGATACACATCCAATTGGAAATACTCAACCTCAATAATCTCTAACTGGGATATATATCATACCACCCACATCATCTTACTTACTAAGGGCTTGTCTTCATATATTCTATGAAGACTATCCCACAAAGTTTTTGCTGTTGTATTACTAGTATGTACATTGAATAACATTTTATCATCCAAGGCCAATAAAATATCAACCTTAACAATCTCATATTTTTCACTAAATTGTGCATCTATCATACCTTCTGGTTTCTGATCCTTGTCTTTAAGAGCAACAGCAAAACCATCTTTTACCAATATGACAAGAATTTTCACTTTCCACATAGGAAATTACCTCTATCAAATTTAGGAAGAAAAAATTCAGTTGACTCATATGAGCCATCTTGTTAAAAAGCAAACACGAAGTTCAATCTTCTTCACGAACCTCCACAGGCGGATGAACTAAAGCTCTGATGCCACTTGTTAGGTACCTCTGTGCTTTGATACCACTGAAAGTGACTTACAATATGTGTCACGGGCCTCTCTTAATCCAAAAATTAACTTAAGCGATAAGGCTTTCCCATTAGTCTATATACAAGACACCAACATTTTCTACAACCGATGTGGGATAAACTCAATAATTTCAAGGGCTAAACTAGTCGTGGGTGATTATGCTTTCACAACTCTGTCACCGGGTGCTCACGAGAACCGAGGATTAGGACATGATCTCCTGAGGCACATAGAGCGTACGAAAGTTTTGGCATATGCTGTGGATTTGGCTGCTGGATTTTGGCTGGTAGAAAGGGTTTGGGCTCATAAACAAGAGATCGAGCCGAGATCAACTTGTGATTGAACTCGACTCTAATAGTTCGAAGTTTGTTTGAACTCAGCTCGAGATCGAACGAGTTTTCAACATATATGCTCGAAATCAACTCAAATATTTTTTATGGCGTTCGAGTTTATTTGAGTTTGAATATACTTAAATTGTTTAATTTTGGCGAACTTGTTCGTGAGCTCGAGTGTAAAGCTCGAAACTGGCTCGATTACAAAGTCGAAAGTATCTCAATTAAAAAATGAAGTCAGCATTGTGAAGACCTCTCATCTGAACTATCATACTACTTTGTTATTATATTATATATAAATAAATATAACTAGTTACAATTAAACTTATTAGTGTGTGTATATATATAATGACTATCTTAGTTAGGGGCAAATAATATTTTTGTTTCAAACGTTAATCTGAATCGTTCGATTACAATAAGAATCCAAATTTAATAAAAAAACAAAAAATTAATATTAAAATACCCTCACCACCACCATCATTTAGTATGTAGTTATTAATAACATTTATTTTTAATTTTAAATATATTTTGAGAAGACAAGTAATATTATGTATATTATTTAATCGAGACAAGTTTGAATTGAGTTACGAATCAATTTTGAATTCGAGTTCGAGTTATAACCTAGTCAAGTCAAATCAAACACTGTCTTACTTAAACTCGAGTCGTAAGATTTAAATTCGAGTTGAATTTAAACTCAAATATTTAAATATCGAGTTTCAAGTCGAACGAATCGAGCCGAATGCAAAATATTCACAAGTTGACTTGTTCAATTAGCAACCCTAAAAAAAGTATTTCGCCTTGCACGGATTTAGTTTTTAGGCTAGAGCACCATCAAGAGAGTGTGTGTTAGAAAGAACCGAAAAGAATGGTCCCAGGCGTGACTATTTTTACCGTGTGTGCTGTTCCTGGTGAGGGTGTACCGGAATTGAAAGATGGACTTAGAGAACTAGTAGACGGCCGCCCTTGCGGAAGACTAGAATTGGACAATATTGAGGTAGACTAGCGCACATACTGTCTGATAGGCAATGCTGCAACCGGTGCATTAGGCGAAGTAGATGACCAATTGCTCGAGCTGTTTCCAAAGGCAACCAAATAATGCCAAAGGACAAATCTGTCCCACCCTATCATACGTCCATACCTTCCAGCGACCGGTTGGCCTCCCGTGAACTGGGTCACAAAGGTCCCCGTCACTGTCCTACACCAACCAACCACACAGAGTATACCAAAATAAATAACCAAATAAGAGTAAATCTGGAAATCTAATAGATTTGTGGAGTTCGTCGTGCAACATGGCCCTTGGTTTTAATAATATCGTAGAACATTACAAAACAGGTGATGGACATCCAAGCAATGGAGCGAAGTCATCTCAATTGAACGATTGGCATTTCATCTCATGAACAATTGAGTTGTCAAGCGAATGAATGCGTTACTCTGATACCGATGCCTTGGTAAACCACAAGTGATGTTACCAGGACAAAGCATATAGCTGCACAAGTAGAAGAGTGTTCTAATACTTTTCTTTTTCTTTTCCGCCCCTTACCCCTTTCCCTTCTGTATTAATCCGATCGATCATCGTCTCAAGCTATTCACAAGCCAACTTGGTGTCAAAGCTGCTCAAGCAAATGGCAAAGGCTTGAAACGCCGATAATGGGTACCTATAATCCATGGTAAACATGTCCTTCCCAACCTTGCCAAATTGGAGTATGATCTTGTCATGTTCCGGTGGTGGTGGGGCTGGCTGTGATGGAGTTGGTGCACCCGCAGCAGGTTGTGTGGCAGCAATAAGCTGAAAATTTTTCACGGAAGCAACTGTGACCCTTCCCCTAAAGTTCAGACACCAGCATTGTAACTGTTCGTGCCACCTTGGAGCCTTATTTTTGAGAATTAAAGGCCTCTCTTTTCCTTCCTCTTCATCATCACGGAGGATACCAACATCAGAGAAGCGTGCACTGCTGAACTCAACTGATGCATCAATTGATTTGTTTGAAAATGAGATGCCCCCAAAAGAATCATCAAGAGATGTGGGGATTAGCTCTGGCTGCCCTGGAACAGCTCCACCGGCATCAAGGGAACATGCAGGGATGGAATGCATAATGCAGTGCATGCGGCGTGGACCACGGGTGCCAAGCACGTTCAATTCATAAGCCACCTGTGCAATATTGTAGCTGCCGGTAGGTACTTTGGGTGAGACCTTTTTTGAGTAAAATCTACGGCTTCTGCCTGGTGGAGAAGAAACAGCTCCATTATATGGTGGTTGGGTGTCATATATAAGGAATTTTGTTCCAAGGAAATTAGACCTGGAACACATAGGAATCAACTGATTAGACAAATTACATTGTTGAGGATATGGAATTTACTTTCGGGACATGAAGTCATAATCTGAAAATCATATTCAATCACCTCAATTTTCCAATGTAGGCACTACTAGACCTGGATATGTTATCTGCATCCATGGAAATAATGTACTCTGTGCAGGTAGTCCGCCGGTTTCTCTTAGCCGACAGAAGAAACTTTCCGTTTTCAACAAGCAAAGCTGTAAATGTAAAACCATTAGCAACAAGCTTGAAATATCATTCAGGCAAATGTTGATCATATATAGGTACAAATAAGAACTTTGAGATTGGTGCCAATCCACAATCTGCAATAGTAAATAATACATTTTTTTTTTACCAACATCAAAATTGATTTTGAAAGAAATTATTATTTTTCATTGATTCAAATTTTTAGGAGAAGCTTTTGTTTGCTCATGCATTCTCTGCTGTACCTTCTTTATGAAGGTAGTCTGTGTCACATCAGAACTTAATTGATCATAATTAGTGATAAAGTATTCGTCAAGCTGATTGTTAAAAGGTGTCAAGTGATGCGGTCATTTTGAAAGGTTCACACTCCATTCGGCTTTAAATGGTCAAAATCATCTGACGTGTTTGAATCCATTGATTGAGACCAGGTATTAAGAATTAACCAGAATCATAATGCCTCTACCACTATTTGAAAACAGTGACAATGAAGAAATCTAGGTTAAAAATGCTAGGATGCTAGCAAAAATTTGATCAAACAAAAGGTCACGCACAACTCAAGCACAATGGAAGAGACAGAGATTGGAGCATAAGATCGGCAAATTACCCGGACTAAGACACAAAAACAGATGATATGTAAGGTTCGACTTGTCCCTCTTTATAAAGCATTGAACAGTACCATCACGGGGTCCAGGCTGCAAAATAAGAATCAGATATTGACTTCTCAAATGGGAATAACAATTAGTTGACAAAATGCAACACACAAAATGACTACAAAAAATGTAAACTAAAGGGTAAAGAAAAAGATAATAACCTGTTTCAATGAGACAGGAAATGTAAGCTTCCCACATAACTCAGGATTTTTTACAATTTCCTTGCACATTTCTCTCCATGCACGGCAAACAGCAGCACAAGCAACAACATGCTTACGAGCAGGCCAAGTGCTTTCATCCCCTTCCAATCGCCTGATCACATCACGAAGCAGCTCAGGTGGGAGGCTAGCCCACTGACTGTGTTGAAGCAATATCAGCTCATCATGCAGTTCGTGTACTGCTCCTTGAGACTTTCCCCGTTCATGTCTCAACAACTTCACTTCAAAACCACGCCTTGATAAGCTACCAATCCCATCTCTAAGGTCCCGCACTATGCTTCTGAACGACATTTAAACCACTACGATCACGCCAATGTTGCTTGACTGGATATCCAAATCCCACACATATGTTGGTCTTACAAAGAATGTACAGGGGGCACCCCTCTCAGAAACTCCTAAAGCCTGCACCAGCAAGACAACAAAGTTGAAATCCATTCTCAGGCAAACCTCATTTTGAAGTTGATGCATGGAAACAATAAAGAGAAAGAGTACTACATCACAATTTGTCAGAGATCTAACAGTTTTTTAATAGACCACCAAAAAAGCCTCAGCGATTATCAAATTCAACAACCATTAGGAGCACACACCAAAAAAGTTCATACAGATTAGAATAAAATAAAAACTCTAAAGAAACATGAAAAATGAAAAGATTATATGAATAAAGACCCATAAATGTAGAAAGTCACCCTCTCCACAAGTCCAACCGGGCAAGAGAAAGAGACACTAAGAACCCTATGTTAATCTACCAACCTTAACCTTACTTCATAAGTTAGAAACAGCAAATGGCTTTTAATCCGCCCTCCTTACGAGGATCTAATAGGTGAGTCCCTTAGAAGATAAACAAGTGTACTGTTTATTCGCCACAATTTCCGGAAACTGCTGCATTTGCTTTTTTCATAGACAGCCAACGCGTCTAGATCATCTGTGAAACATGGATGGCTACAGTCGCAGGAAAAGATCCAAACTTTGCAGACAGCAGCAATGGACAAGAAGAGGAAAAGTACCAACCAACCAACATTTTTGCAAGCTGCAGTGGCTGAAAACAACGGAGTGCAAGGGAATGCTATAAAAACTGCTACTTGGTCGCTTGGAGAAGATTATAGTGAAAGAAAAAAGTACATGTTTGCAACAAGTAAGGACAATTTACAAGGAGGAGAAAAAATATAGAAGTTTTGTTGATATCATGTAAGGAACAAATACCAGGTTGATTTCATCAGCTTATAACCAAAGGGAAGTTCATAAAGATAATTTCAAATCCTTGTTTCTTGTTGAAAACCATACTGCGTCACAACAAAAATCGAGCAGGGAAGACCTATGAGGAAGAAAACTGAAATTGGCATCTTCCCACCGTTTCACGGCCACCTCTCCTGCATAAAAATGGGATCTTTCCATGCAGAGCGAGCTGTGGAGGTGAAATCAAAACAGTTTTTGACGTGAACAGGCCGCAAATAAGGACCAAAGAAATCCAAACCTCAAATCATGCAAAAAAAACATACCATTTACTTTCACCAAGCATATCAACAAATATAGTAATTGAGTCATGACTCCTCCACCGTTCAACCAGAACCAAAATCACGGTTCATCCACAGATACACCAAATCTTAAGCTCAAACACAAGAACACATAAGTCCCAGATCAAAAAAGAAAAAAAACTGACAAAAAACTCACCTTTGAGTCAGCAAGCAAGTCAGAGATGAGGAGCAAAGATGGAGGGATCGAACAGGATGATCGTTTGGAGGTGCCAAGAGATTGAGTGGTTTCACACTTTCACTGTCACCACCACTCCCCCACCCTTTTTCTTCCTTCCCCAGATCACCCCGGACTTCAAACCGCCATTAAATCCGCTTCATAGAATCATATAATCCTTTTTTTCCCCGAATAATATGAATATTAGTTTTAGTACTACTTTATATATTACTATGGTTGATTATTATTGCTGTTGCCTGTTTATATTAATTATAATACATTGTTTTTAATTAAATTTATATAGGATTTAATTAAAGAAGTCAGACAGCGTAAAATGATGCACGGTTGGTTGGTTCCCGACGTGGACCTTTTGACTGTTCACATCGTTACTCCCGTTAGTTAGTTGATAGATGTTCTCTTTGACGACGTTAAGTGCCCCAATAAATTATCAGCTCTTGAAATTAAAATAATAATTATTATATCAACTGTTGTTAATGTTAAATAATTTTATAAATTGTACAAATTTTTTTTATTTAATGAGAGTTACGAATAACAATGATCTCTGTAACATGTGGGATTATATTTATAACTATTTTTATTTGTTTCAATGGTAAATAAATGGTAAGCTTTTCAATAAATTTAAAATATTCTAGTGTGTATTTGCATCAATATTCTTATTTGATTTTGTTAATTTTTTACTAATTTGATAGAATGCACATTTTATGATCTAATTAAGAAATAAAATTTTACGGTCAATGAATGTTTTTATGTCTTAAGGTTTATTCAAAATGAATAAAAATTTGATATAATTACGAAGAATATAAAATAAAAAAAATAAAGGTTGCTATATAATAAGAAAAAAATAACTAATTACAGATTTTGGTACCTCAATTTTCTTTGACCCGCTGGCGAGTATTACAGCTAAAGAGAGAGGATGAATAAATAAATGAAAATAGATGACGATGATGAGTTGGCAAGCCTTGTTGGGAGGCTGAAAATGACCGAATCACCCCCCGCGTAATTACTTTTGTTAATCTTTTTTTACAATGGTCAAATTCCTTCGTGGGCCCCCCGCTATGAACCCATTAGGGTGGGGTCACGAAGAAAAGAAGGTTCCTTGCTTCAACGTTGGACTTTCGTCTTATTCTGGATTTAACCGGGGCACACGTTCATGGTTTGGCCGAAGACAAGCCGTTGGATTCCATGTCCTGGACGGCGGAGATTAAACTAATAATAAACGATTTTTCGGCGGAGTGGTTAGGAGACGGGTGGAATCAGGCCGATACCAAAAAACACAGCCGATTTGATAACATCAACCTCCCATAGTTCAATTTTTTGGTCTAAAATTTATGATATATGAGCTTGTAATTTGCAAGAGGGACGATTTCAAGGCTAAAATAAAATTTGTGCTTTTTTTATTTTTATAAAAAAAAAGCGTGCTGTGGGGGTTTGGTTTCAACGTTGAAATAGAGATGGGTGTGTGTGTACAAGGAGAGGTCATGCATATGTTTGGTCACCTATTTCCGTGTGGGGCTTTGCACGTAGAGGGAGGGAGGTATACAATGTGTCTATAATGACCCCGAACCGATACAAGTGGAGCCGGTTCAGCAACTCTCCAGACATTTTACCTACTTCACCGGACCAAATATTCCTTCTCAATTTCTCCTTCATACATAAGCAACTTCTAGGACGACATGCAAGAATTAATTAGTGAGTTGGTGACTCGTGAATATATATATATATATATATATATATATATATATATATATGTTCCTCTCTTGACCCAACCTCTTAGAGAAAAATTCTATTGAAGACCGATAAATTTTGGATACATAAAATGGCATGGTTCAAAGTTAAATGTTGGATGAATTTGGTTTTGAGGGTCAGTAGTCCTCTTGAATTGTAATATGGGCCCTCGTTTTTGGGGCCCTTATGGTGAGAAAAGAGTAGGTAAAAGGAGGTTCAATTTCGAGTTGATACAAATGGACCGGCGGCCGCCTGTAGGTTTCCAATACCCAGCTACTCCTCTTTGTTGTTTAAATCAATGAAATGCAGGCAGGCAGCCACGTTTGACTTGGCTCATCGTTAAACTACTATTAGGATGCGGTCTAGTGGTGATGTTTCCTCCACCGGCCAGGCCACCACACATTGTGTATATCATATCACTCCTAAATTAAGAACTTAATTTTCCCCATCTTATATTTATTATCTTTTACGATAGATGTGCCGACATGAGTGTCGAGGCAATTTGGTGGCTGTAAATCACCACATAAATATTTTATTAATTAATCGATTGCATCACAAAACCGCGTGTCAAGATTTCGATATTACCGACACCCCGTGAACTGGTAATATAATGCATGCTACATGTATGTAGCTAGAATGAATATTGATTTCCTGCCATATGATTTGAATATGGAAGATAATTAATTATATATTAATAAAGTTTTATTCCACTAATTAAAATGCTGTATTAGCCAGGACCACATTTTTCTAATTGGTTTATAGATGATTTGCCGAAGACTTTACAGAAGCATGCACGAGTCTTCTTTGACGGTTTCACATGTCTTCTTCGACGAGAGGGACTAAAAGGCAGACAAAAAGAGGTAGGATCAGAAGGGTGTTGGTGCTTGGATGCAAATAAATAGAACATGCCATGAAGATGTTCGAACATTTTTTTAAAACAAACGAAATGGGTCTTATAATATCATACCAATATGTGAATATGAACTGCTTCACCTTATTGCATGCCACCATCTTTTTCCTTTAAAATTGGAAGTGTGTTGTGAGCATGCCTAGTGCCCTGTATCACCATGGTGCATGCATACCCTAATGCACAGAATGACAGATTAATTATATGTTCAAATATCAGAGTTTGAAGTTTCTCAATGGGCATGCACGTTCAATGACCATATGATCCAATATTTTTGAAACTTGAAAATAGGGGACCCATGATTAAAAGAGGAAGAGCTAGCTAGAAAGGAGCTAATTAAGTGTATAAACTATAAAGATAAAGATAAAGAAAAAATGGGTATTGGGTGGAAGTTATTCTAAAGAAAATTCTGGCCTAGCTAGAGAGAAAGCGATCAAAGAGATAAAGGAAAAGTGAGGATTTAATTTGTTCTGTATACGCGCGATCTTTTTCTTCTTGTATTTCCGGGCTTTTCCTTTTTGTTTCAAATTAAGGCCATGAGATTCAAAGGGCTCCTATGCTTTGCTGAGTCTCAGTCATGTAGGCACTGAATTTGATTTCAAATATATATATATATATATATATAGACGTAGAATTTTAATTATGCGTGTAGTAAAATATTAATATAAGCTGGGTTAACCAGTTACGGGAGGTCAATAGAAAAATGATACTCTAGACATATAGATGGCCTTCCCTTTGGTAGCTATACTTGCCTGCGGAAGAATTGGCACACAAGTACGTCCGCTTAATGATAAAAATGTCTTACGCGAAACATGCATGCATATTCTCGACTAGGCATGCATGTATAATGAAATTGCAAAGAAGCCAAGCAAAGATCCATGGCAAGGAACAATGATAATGAAACCCCAGGGAGAAGACAAATCAATATAATAGCCACTACATATATAGGAATTCTCATTGCGAATAGTACTACAACGTTGTAACAAACGCCTAATTCATACAAATCAATATAATAGCCACTATATATATAGGAATTCTCATTGCGAATAGTACTACAACGGTGGTGGGAGGGGGAGGAGGGGTGGGGAGGTCGACGGCGGGGGCGCGGCGGCGGGGAGCGTGGCGGAGGGAGGAGGAGGCGG
>JAVDBV010006980.1:0-10823 GCA_032619315.1 Piper longum
ACTCGCCCCGTCCCCTACCTCCGCCCGCGCCCTCCTCCCTCTGCCACGCTCCTCGCCGCCGCCCGTCCTCGCCCCGGTCCTCACCCCCGCCCGGCGACCGCCCCGCCCAGGCCAAAACCCTACCGCCGGCGTGAAGGGGTGGGGGAAATGGTTATTTTTTTTTTTATCAAATCTGGGCCGTCCTTATAATCGTACGAGAGGTAAAGTGATGGTGATCCCTAGGGGGTGTGGCTGTGGGTGAGAAATGCGCAAAATAAATGCCTTCCACCTTGTTTGATTGAACAAATAACGTGACCAGTCTAAACATTAGAAGATAAACATATTAGATGAGTGAAATGGAGCAGGAACAAGATCAGTGATGATCCGGTAAACTGCGCTCTCAGCCAATTCCAAGAGTCAGTAGTCCTGCAGCAATACATGCAACAAAAGATCGTTTAATCTAGGGCTGATGGTTTGACACAAAAAGGAGCGATCTGAATGAATAACTCAATCCATGAGTTTGTATCTCTTTTCTTGAACACCAGTGACTCCCATCTGGATTTCGATGATAGTATGCAGTGGAACCTGAAAATACTAGGTCAAATTAGCAAATATTTATAAAAGGAGAAGCTACATTAATTTGCTGATATTGGAAATTTTGACATGCAACAAACTCAATATATACGGACGATATAGAAGAATGTTGGTTATACTTCTTAAAAAAAAGTAAATACTAACTCTATTCTGTTAAATTATTGACCAATATATGTAGTCGATGAAAGTCATAGGGAAAATGAGATGATCATGAAAAATAAAAGTCAAATATATTAGACATAGGGCTCATACAATTAGAGTGGTATGCAATGCTAAATTCCATTTTCATGATCAAAGGCTACAGCACTGTGAATTAGTCTCCCACAATTAACGTGTCTAATCATGCATCACTATACATTCTTCCATTCTGTAAATGAGGATAATAGCTTATGAATAAATAATACCAAACTTCTGAATTCATCTTTGATTGTTGATAAATCATGCGCATTATGCACGTCATAATATTATTTTAACTTTTTATCCATAAATTACAGAGTTTCTATATCTATCTTATAGAAGAAATATCGATAAGTTCAAAGTTCATCTCAATATCCTTAGTTTTTACTAAAACACTTGGTTCATAAGCTAAGAATTTCTATGTTTTTGTATGATAGAAGGTTCCATAAACAATAATTACAGATACAACAACATATTTATCAACATATCAACCTTGAAATGAATCAACTCTTGAAAATAACAATGTACATTGCCAATATGGAAAACTATGAACAAGACATTGAGAAAAAATAACATTGTCAGTCACCTCAATGTGGGGGATTTCTTTTAGAGGTCGATCAGCAAAATAGGCATACAGAGCTCTTAAGACTGCCTGTTCGAAGTTATTTTACAAGCATTAGTTTGTAAATCTAATAACTGAAAACAATACTGTTGAAGTAATGCTTACCTGGTGAGAAATGACAACAACAGGTGCTCTCTGTCTTTCCAGCTCAATAATGACGGGCTCTAACCTACCAAAAGGATCTCAAGAAATCCATTATACATTAAGCAGAAGCGGGCAGATATTTACAGCCAAGGTTTTAACTATGATTTATGGCACAACAAACCTTTGAATGACATCAAGGTATGATTCTCCACGAGGATATCGGTACCTAAGCTTGTCCTTCTTACGTGACCTGAAAAGGGACATAAAAGTTGCACATTTAGCAATTTAATACCAACAATAAGTCCACACAAACACAAATCTTGTCAGTTCACAACATGCTATCCGTATGGATGCAGGAAAAACAATGTGATCCATTTCGCTTCCCTTCACCAATCACCACAATATTTAAGCAGAATAGGAATATTGGTAAAAAAAAAAACAATTGTAGAAAACATACTCATATTCCTGGGGCATATTCTTTTTTATCTCTTCGTATGTCATCCCATCACAAACCCCCGCATTTATCTCTTCAAGTGCACGCCATTGTATCTGCATAAATGATACAATTAAGTGAGCTTATAAAGAACTTTAAAGATGAGAAAGTAAACAAATTTGTGCTATACAGATTTGTATTTGAAAACTTTGAAACTAATGAAAAATGAGGTTAAATTTAATGCAAAAAAAATACATCTCACATGACTCCCAATAGGGATTTCACCATCTGGGACACATATGATGGGCAAAGATTCTCAAAATAAAGGGTTCACTGGGTATGAACCTAATTAAGCCTGACGAAACCCACTTCTACAAATCATCAAATCCTCCCCTTTAGTGTAAATTTGTTTCCTATTGGTTGAGTTGGGGGTGCGGAGGATCACCATTATTTTTTGGTTCATATTTCGGAATCTTGTGAAAAGAGTTGTCAATGGACAACTAGTATCGTCAATAGTACATAGCATAATCCCAATCCTTTTTGGTTCATTCAATGAGAGCCATAACATTGTATAATAGCCTTTGCCAATAGGAAACTAGCAAAATGTTATAAAAGCCAAGTCATAAAAAATGGCCCATTATGCTCATTAGTTTATACTAGGCCCATTTGTCCTGTAATTCAACTATCATTATGGTGCCAATTTGGCATTCTCTTACGCATCACTCGGCCACCTATGTTAAGAACTTTATGTAGTACATATGATGATGGTGGGGCTGATGATTATGAATATGATGAATGATGATCTACTTTAACTAATTATTATGGAGGCAGTTTAGTTTTCACTTATGCATCGCTTTAACAAAGATGTTGAGAATTCTATGTAGGAGTAGATGATGCAGATGATGATGAAAGCTCCAAAAAACTAACGGATAAAAAGTTGCGAAAAAATTAATGACCTTGGGAAACCCAACAATTGGAGCAGCGGTCAATATTGTTCTTTGCAATGTACTGGTCCATATCTATACATAGGAAAAACAGTAAGAGACATCACAAGATAAAGATCCTTTGTGTTTGTCCTGCATCAGATCTTTATGTGCTTCATTGACACTAAATTATGAACTTCTAGAAACAACTTACAGAAGCTGTTCGTTCAGATTTCAGTCGCTTTTCCACAAAATTGGCAAGCTTCTTTGCATACAGTTCCCCAGCTTCACTGCCAACATATATATGTCTATCATCAGAAATGCATTATTAATTGGACAGATCCTACTGTCGACTTTGGTTTCACCAGTACAACTTAAGAGAACCCATTTTATGAGAACAAAAGCTCATCAAAAGGTAACTTATTATGACAAAACCAACCTCAAAACTGGGTCACCACCGATTCTTCCTCTAACATTATCACGGCTCTCACCATGTCGTGTAAGCAAAATTGGGCGTGGTGTAAGATGCGTGTTTACCTATGAGCAATGAGGTAATAATCCATTTAAGCTTTGACAAGTATACTTGATGCACCTGTTACAACTATGTCAAACAATAAACCATTCCATGGAGACTCAAGCCATTTCAGGTTCACTTTCAGACATACAGGTTAACATTAAAATTTACAAAGAAAAATGCCAAAAAATAGCATGGCTAATTGTTTAAGACATACCAAAAAGAATACAATCCTTCCAGGAAGATACCCACCAATATTATTCACCTATCATCAGGAATGCAAACAATTAAAAAATTATGGGAAAACAGGATCATTTTCAAGGGAGATACATTAAAAAAGAACGGAAACATAAAAAAGACTTTTAGTTCCTAAACTTTCCACTGAACAAGTACATGAACTTTTCACCAATAAGATTATTATTACTAGCCTCAAAAGGTTCAAGATCTGCAGCTGAAATAAAATGCTCAAGCCATAATATCAAGCTTCACTTACTTGTATCTGCCCACCTTGTCCACTAGCCATATCTGTCATTTTAATGTACGATCCCTCTTCGACAGTTTCATAAACCTGGAGCAGACACTGTCACGCCAACATATTGCAGATAAGATCAAATTAGAGCAACGACTTTACTACCTTTTCATAATTTGCCAACCGATTTTTGAAATCTCGAAGCCCAGATACAAAATTGGGCCTGAAGAACAAGAATGATTGATGGATAAGTCCCTCTGAGTGGCAAAGACAAAAATCATCATTATTTCAAAAGTGCAAGATAAACCATTAGATACTGACACTTCTGCATAATCAGGGCTTTGTTGAATTTTAAGTCGTATATTTCTTTCAATAATCTGCTCATCATTACAGAGTGTCTCTAGAAAAATGATCTGTAAGATATCCGGAACCAGTCAGCTTTAAATTAATTTCATAAGATTCCAACATCACCATAACACATAAGCTGACAGGAAATAAATCATTAACACCATAAACCTTGCATTTTCCTTCAGCCATTTTCATCAGCATATTCCGCCTTTTCTTTGAGCTGTTTGTTGCATCAAATACACCAACCTGTAACATAACAAGGAATTAGAAATGGAGTAAACAGCACCTCCACCAAACATTGCTCAAAGTCCCCTCCCATAAGTACAATTAAAGTGATCCACCGTATCACTCAAAATCATAATCATATATTTTGGATAATGGTAAAAAGAAAGCAATCAGGTGCAAACTTAAACATGAGCGAATAACCTGATATATTTGATATCATCCAGTAGCAGAGAACAAAGAAACAATAAACCTCATGAAGGTGAGGCAAACAAAGAACACACCTGACCACCCTCTTGCATCCAAGCAAGCATATCCTCCATTGCAAGAGCCGCTACCTGAAATCCCAAAAATATTTCCAGTTTAAAAAATGCTAAATCTAGTAAACTATTAAAATTGTTCCTCAACAATGATCTACTCATAACTACATATTGTCATTTTTCTCATTTGTCAAAAATGGTGTTATAATGCCTCCATTGATTGCACCAAGTAATAATAATTTGTAATTGTATCCCATGACCTGTGGCCAATGGTGATCCAGAAACTCCAAATGCACACCTCATTTCTTGCCTCTACGCCTTCTGGATTGTCTGCTCGGAAAAAATCAGCGGACTGAATAAAATAAAAGAGTCAATTTTAGAAGAATTTTATACAACATTAATATAATAAAGTTAATGAATGGATCATCAAACATATTTTTAAAGGACCTATGTTCTCATGAAGAGACATGGATCTCAAATAACTTCATCACCATCTATCACAAACTTTCATCCTAATATTACAAAAATGCAATTTCATGAATCACAAGCAAGGTAAAATGTAGAACTTCTCGACTTTTGGTTTGTCAAATTTTAAATCTAGTCATATTTCCTTTGACATTGCTATTTAAGTGCTTAGTGCAGGTGGAATTTTATCTATACAATGTATTGCAAGATAATTCACCATCCTCGATCCCTTGCATTGGGAATCACAAGTCCAGATAGTGTTATTAGTGACATGAAAGGCATCTGGCTGCTAAAACTTCGAAATTTATTCTCATATAGAGTCTGGACCATGTCACTCAAACAACTATTTAGGATTTAAATGGAAGGAAGAGAAGAAGGAGAAGCAGAAAGATTGTATGACTGCTCTCTAATATTTAGAAACAAAAGCTTTTTCTTTATCTTATTGTATTGTTCAAGATTGATCATAAGCAAAACTATTACGTAATTTTCTACAATTATTTGGTTTGTTCCAAAAATTATTGTGTCCATTTACTTTCTTCATTTCTTATATTTTGGAACTGCGTTGAAATGGCATCAGAAGCATGGTTGGATCAAAGGTATTCATCGACTTAAAAAGCATATTCCACGAACTTTACAAGATTTCTTAAGGCTTGTAACATACATATCCATAGGTCTGATAATTCAAGGTCAGAATGTGTTCATTGTTAGGTTCATTCAAGGATGGTGAGAAAAATTGGGAAAATAGCTGAACTACATGGGCCCTCAGCATAAGCTTGATTAAGCACGCCTATGGTAATGGAAATTATAGAATGTGTTATATATTGTGTCTTGGAGACAAAGCCAGTAAAGAATCATATTAGGCCTTCTTTTGCTATGCAATACAACACTTAAATGTAGATTGTTTGTTTATTAGCTTGTTGATCATGTTTAATACGTGTTTGTACATTCATTTGATAATATTTTAGTTGGTTCCTTAGTCTGGAGTATAAGGGGCAATTTCGTAATTTGAACTCTTGTTTTTCTATCCTCCTACACAACGTAAGGGATGATTATAGTCTTCTTCTAATTGTAATCATCCTCATACTATTGCTGTTTGATGTTAGGATGCTATCACCTTGGTTAAGGGTATGATGGCTCCTTGGACCAAGCCAAAGGGACTATAATTAAAAGAGAGATGGTAGTCCTATGATGACCTTAGGACGTCCCAGATTATAACCCCACCTTAAGTGGTGAAGTGGTGGTTGTAATCTAGGTCATGCATATAATTTGGATTACCTTAGATGGAGGGTGACATCACACCCATGCTACCTTTTGACTAATTAAAATCATTGGTTTTAATATGTATTTTCTTGATAGGCATTCCACACTTTCAAAGACATGCTATAATATATAGTTCTTATGACATAGGATTGATTTAGGTTGAAGATTTATTGATTAACACCATTCACAGTTCAATTTTAAGAATCAGCCAATCACTAAATCTTTCAATATTCTCAAAGACAAGTTAAATGTTAATGTTCGGGCATTAGCATGGAAACCAAGCCCCAATCAATTTACCCTTTCCTTGCATCTTTGCTAGTTTGAATATGAACCTCGTAGATGAGTATTACCATTGTCCTGTATAGTGGAGAATTATACTATTGCCTCATTATAAGAATCTGATTACGCAAGATTAGCAATTATTAAAAAAAGACTGATTGGCTCCATCCATTGCATAATTAGCTACTAAAGAAAAGCTGATTGTGGTTCCATATATTGCAAGATTAGTTTTGGAAGAAGAAATTGATTTGGCTCCATATATTGCAAGACTAGCTGCTAAAAAAACTGATTCAGTTCATAAATTGCAAGATTATTTACTAACAAAGTTCATGAGATACAAATTGTTTCTGTAGATTGCCAGATTTATGAGACAGAATGTTAGCCTACAAAGAAGAGCCACCTTGATAAGATGGGATCCATATATCGCCAGATTTATGGGGTGATAACAGTTGAGTCCAATATTCATGAACATCAATTGAGATGATTTGGGGATGTGCAACAAAGACTCCTCAATGCTATTTTAAAGAGATTTGGTTTGAAATATTGTAGTGAGGGGAATAGGCATACCAAAAAGAACTTGGATGGAAGATATCCGTAATGATATAGGATTTGACAAACTGAATTTTGACATAGTTTATGATCGTGTGGAATGCGGACTAAAATCCATGTCCCCGACCCTATTTTTATATAAGGCAGAAAAAGAAGATAAGAAAAAGATAATGAAATACTAAGATATTGCAAGAACCTGATTGACTCCATGCTTGAGACGTCGATACTGCTCACATGATTGAAGAGGTACAAAAAAGAGCTACACGTAAATGGAGATATACAAACAGCCATATAATAGCCACATACATGTAGATAGACTAACCTTGCCAACATTAAAATGTTTAGTATCATGCCCTAACCACCTGAGATATCTTGTCAGCTTTGCTGCAGTGAAAGATTTTCCTCTCGCAGGCAAGCCAACCTGTTGTCAACAAGAAGAAACACCATAAATGGAAGGCTCTAGACAGGGAACAAATTGAATAAATAGCCATTGCATCACAGAGACGAGACTTAGAATACACATTAAGGAAAACATCTGCCACACCCAGCCATATAGAAATTCCCAATCCGCTATATTGTACCCAATTAATTGTTCAAAACAGTCAACCACTCAGTTCACTCATTCAGGTGCATAAAGGAAGAGAAAATAATGTCTCAACCACTACACGTAAATAAGATATAGCCTAAAAATTTGTAATAAAAAATTCTGAGTTCAGGTAATAAATAAAGTACCAGAACAATTGCAAGCTTATGATCTTCCTTTGGCCCAAGCATCTGATCAGCTATGGCTGCTGCAGCAACAGCTCCAGCCGCAGCTGGCATCGTCTTCTAGCAGTCAAAGAATTATATAGAACTGTGAGAAGGATGGTTCCCAAAGATTTACATGTTGGATCGGAATTAGGTAACTCAGGTGCATGACTGTGCAAATAAGATGCCCAAGAAAACTAAAAGACAAACAGACATTAAGATAGTTCTTTCCATGGTAGCTCAGTATTAGAAATCTGATGATCAGATTATGTATAATCGTGAAAGATTGGAACAAAAAGGTTATAGATCAAAACTCTCTATCTTTACCTTGGCTTCTGAATCCATTTTCAGCTGGCCGGTAAACGAAGCTGCACTCACTGATTTCACAAGCCTAGGAGAACCAACACCCCTGTCAACAAAGTGTCCCCTGCTGCTATCTTGCTTCTCAAAGGAAGAAAATGAGCCCATAGATTTGGATTCAACCATGCCTGGTGTAGTAAGAACATCTGAAGAATCTGGAACGATGATCTCCAGTTCCTACATAACAAATAAAGATAGCAACTATTGAGAACTCAACAAGACTAATAATTTATTGAAGACATGAGAAAACATGAAGCTTTATATTGACGTACTTTGCCAGCTGCTAATTTGCATTGTATCCTTTGTACATTTACAAGATAGAAATAAGTAACTTTATAGGGAGGGTTACCAGAAAAAACCTTTCTAGAAGAAGATAAATAGGTGGGACCTGTATTGGAAGACATTAAATTGCTTCCAGAACCATCTGAGCTAGAAATTTTTTCGCATTTCCCTAATGATCTTGGTGTCTCTGTCAAATTAGCAGCATAGACGATTCCCGAGTTCATAGAAAGTGGCAGTGGCACCCTATACTGTTCTAGATCAAGGTCCAAACTAGCTGATAAACCACTCTATTCAACCACTAAAAACATGGTTAGTCAAATACAAAACAAGGGGGAAATAGAACAAACCCTGCAAAATAAGAGCGTAGAAAGCCAACTAAAACTACTGCAGTTATATACTACAGAATCAATGTAAGCAAAGATATCCCAGACTACGTGACTGACTCATGTTTGGAAGAATAATGGAGATCACAACCGAGAAAGATGCAGATTGTCCCATAATTATTGGTTAGAATGCGAGCTAGAAACAGAGAATACACAAGCACAGTGCATAACATCAGAGCTTCGTCGTACATGCTTTGAATAAAATCTAAACAGAGTTCACAAATTCAGCAACATTTGTCAGCAACAAATTTTTTTCCATGAAATTCAAGTATAACCTAAGCAGTCTTCTGTATGTCAGTGCCCGTATGGACGTTAACTAATAAACTAGCCAATCAGTAATAACAATATCCACATAGTAACCAAAATAAAAAAAGCCTAGCACTTTATAAGTGAATTACCTCAAAACTTGTTTCTTGAGCAGAATTAATGCTCACATCAGGGATTCCTCGCACTGTCGACGGTTGAAGGTTCACCTGGTAAGCTCTCCAGCTAGCAGCAAGATCAAAAGGTGAAACTTTATCTGCCTTGATGAAAACTCTGTATTCGAGCATTTCATCAGGATTAAGCTTGAAAAGAGCATGCCTGGCGTCGCCTTGGAGGGCTCCGCCAGCCAACAAACGATTGGGGCCATCCTCCACAACACATGGCCCACTGGTAAGCTTCGGCTTCAATAGGAATTTAAAATCCAAAGTCTCTGCAATTCAACAATCACCACAAGGAGAAAACACAAAAGGCTGCTTATTACAGGTCCATGAAATTGCAAACGATAATGCAATGCACGAACTTTCATCATCCAATCTGACACATCAAATAGAAAAAAAAATCCAGAAAACCAAAATCAATTTAAAACAAAACAAAATCCTACTGGTAGCAAATAACTAAAAAATCAATTACAGCAAAGCGGTACATTTATAAGCTCCACATGGACGTAAAGAGAAACAAATGAGCATACAAGGTTATTGTGTGATATTCAGACAACAGGTTAATGCAAGCAAGAAGAAAAAGAGGTTAATGCAAGCAAGAATCGCATAAGAATTAAAAAAAAAATACACAGACTTCATATCTCCCCCTCCTTCATCACCACCAATCAGAATTCAAATTTACCAAAGGTATGCTTCCTAGGGCCCTCCCCTTTCCCCCCTTTCAATTTCCGACTTCCTCACCTGGTATGCAGACCCGGAAATGTCCTTCCTTACTCCACTATGCTTGTTTTGTGGTTTGCGTTGTTTCATTTATTGATTTTATTTAGTCTCATCTCCAACACTGGCTTTATTGCATTTGGCAAATTTATGTTAACTTGGCATTTGTTTCCATCCTGATTGTTCCATTTGTTCTTGACACGTCCCTCAGTAATCCGGAGATCTCCGTTGTAAGTTAGAAAGCTAGTGCTCCCCAAATGTTTACTCTCTTTATGTTGTAGACTAGTGCAATTTGACAATTGCAGTTAAGACTTTCATAGAAAAAGCATCCAAAACTAAAAATTCAATGCCAAAATCGACCAAACTATCCACCATCTCTAAATTTTAGTATTTTGCTTGTACTGCTGCCATTATTCGAGCTTACTTGAATTGCCATGTGAGTAAAATTTGGCTCTTAATTGTTTGTCTCGGTATATAAATAACCAATGTCTAAACCAAACCACTTTTTCGATGATAATGAAAACAATGCTTGAATCGATTTACCGTGATTAGGAGGGACAACAAAGCTGAGCTCCCACATGAAGGTGGACTCCCGCTCCATTGCAAGCTGGAATCAAACAAAGAAAAAAACAGAATGCACATCACCCATCGCACTACAAGATGCATAATCCAACCACCGTATCAGTAGACGAACATCAAAGATCGGGGGGGGGGGGGGGGGGGGCGGTGGTGGC
>JAVDBV010006981.1:0-10655 GCA_032619315.1 Piper longum
GGCGGGGGGAAGGGGGGGGGCAACCTGACACCAACGGGGTCGGGGAGGAAGTGGTGGTGGCAATAGGGGCAGGTCATGCGGCGATGGCGAGGGACGGCCTTGTGCCTGTAGTAGCCCGCCCCTGCCCCATCACAACCTCCCCCGCACCCCTTCCTGCCTGCGCCCGCAGCCACCCACCCGCACCGCCGTGCGCCCTCGCGATCCCACTAGGCAGGGTCCCAAGGGGGCACGGCGGCGCAGGTGAGCATGGGTGGGAGGGGGCGTGGGGGAGGTCATGATGGGGCGTAGCGTTGTTGCGTCCCGAAGGGGCACCGTGGCGCGAGCGGGGGCGTGGCGAGGGGTGACAACCCGGCATGGACGGGGTTTGGGAGGAGGCGGCGGCTAGTGACAAAGGCTGTGGGGGCGGGTCGCGCAATGGCGCAGCGGTAGCTCATGGGAAGAGGGGGTTTAGGGTTATGGTAAATTTAGACCATTATTATGATCGGATGGTCCAAATTAAGAGCAATTCCAAAAAAATTAATAAAAAAGAAGGAATGTCAATCATGAAAAACGCTATACATGAGAGTCAACAACATCATCTAAACTGTTTAAGTATTCAAGAGATGAAATGGAAGCTAACGTTTAATAATTTGCTTAATGGTACAAGCAATGTCCCAAGGCCACAACTTAATTACCCAATTTTGTGAGGCATTGAACTGCCTCGTTCAGTGATTTTGTTTAACCATTATTTGTATCTTAAATTTGACTTACAATAAAGCATGCATACCTTTTATTTTTTATCGGAATGTCCAAAAGACAATATATAAAAGCATGCATGGTCACTAGTGTAAGTTTCTTACCATAAAATTTGGTTTGGGACAAAAGGAACGAAAGAAATGTACACCAATCTAAAATCATTTTAAATAGTCAATTATATTAAAATTAGTATTATTGTCAGTATTCCATAAAAAATTAATATAAGCAATGTATTTTGTGTTTAAAATAATAATAATTACATTCAAGCGAATCTGCTACATAAAAACACATATAAATATTTCTTATTTTTTGTTATATTAGTTTTTTTGTGTGGAAAGGTAGAGCAGCACATGCACAAATGGGGTAATAGAAACATTTTTATTTAGAACAAAAGCTAAATTATATTTATGTATGTATACTAATTTTTCTATAGAATACAAATACAAAATATACTAAATAATTTTGGCATATGATTGACTGTTTACAATTTTGGAGGAATTTACAGGAAATTATTTAATGAGTCGAAACTCCATGAGCCATTGATTAATGGGATCAATTATTTCCCGAGGCAAATCCAACATCAGCTAACAAAACTTCATTTGCAATCTTGGGAATAAAAACAGGTTAGAATAAATTCTTTCACAGAAACCCTAGAGAAGAAAATTAAAAAATAAAACAATTCTTTAAGTGTGCGCAGAAAGGGGCGAACCATAAAGAGATAAAGAGGTAAGTGTGAAAGTGAGGGGGTACAGATGCCTGTTCCTAATTACTCGGTTTGGGTTTTGCTTACGGTTGCAGAGAGAACGAGATGCTGTTGGCAACTCGTAGGAGGAAGGGAAGAGTCCACATACCACAGAAAAGGATGATGGATTAGATCAAATTTTCACCGGTGCTTTGGGCTGTCACCCAATGAGTCGCTCATAGCAACGAAGTACCCACCATCTTTGTCTGTCACAAGATTTAATGGTTGCTTGGGTAAAAAAAACAAAGATTTAATGGTCACATACTTCAATATACATACATACATACGAGTAAACATCCTCTTTCTTTTTCTTCCTTTTCATTTTAAAGGGAAGCCAAGCATCCGCTTTCTTTTACGCCTTTTTTTTTTTTTAAAGGAAACATCCTCCTTCGTTCGGAGAGGAGGGAGGAGGTTCATCCCATTGTGGGAATCCATCACAGTCAGGTGATGGCAAGTTCAACGGCTCAGTTGCATTTTACCAATATATCTATCTCAGCAAACTGCTTCCTCTTTTTTTCGCATCCTTTGTTTTTTTATAAGATTGGCACATTAATTAGTATTCCCGGCTGTTGCTTGAATCCTAAATCTAAATAGCCTCGTATATAGATAACAGTCCTCCCTCCCCATGTATGATCGGTCCATGAAGGCGACCATGAAATTTCAGTATCATCTGTTGTTTCTGTTGCTGGAATGGCTATTCTGGGAATTGCTCTTGGTCATGTGTTCAATGCAGCACGTTTCACTGGTGGGCGACCCGGGGATGAGAAGGGATGGACTGAGAGTTGCCTTCGAGGCCTGGAACTTCTGCAATGAAGTTGGCAGCGAAGCCCCCAATATGGGAAGTCCGAGAGCTGCCGATTGTTTTGATTACTCGGGTAAGCTGGAACAGTCTTGCATTCCCTGTGTAGTATGAGAAAGTTGGTGAAAATATAGATATATCTATCATAATCCTAGTGTCCGACACAGAACATCCTGTACGCATATATACATTTTCTTCTCTGTTGCGATTGATCATCCACCAGGTGCATTATTGTTCTGGTAATTTGTATCTAGATTCTAGAGTGGAGCATAAGGTGAGCGAGGATGATAATAAACTGGGCGTGGGAAAGCCATTTCCAGGAGTGAGTTCCAAGGCTCTCAACAATCCGGACCTTTACGCAGCGGAGAAGGAACTCTACTTGGGTGACTTGTGCCAAATTGCAGACACTCCCAACCCATGGCAGTTTTGGATGGCGATGCTGAAAAACGGCAACTTTGATACCAAGTCGGGCCTCTGTCCGAGAAACGGAAGGAAGGTGGGGCCCTTCCCACAGACGGGAAGGTTCCCCTGCTATGGCACCGGCTGCATGAACCAACCCTCGCTCTACCATCAAGAGACAGAGTTGGTAGGAGGAAGATTGAGGGGAGGGTTCAATGGGAGCTATGACCTTAACCCCGCTGCCGATTTGAGGGGCGGCGTCAACAACCTGTCCTTGTACGAGGTGGCTTGGGAGAAGAGAGTGGGAGAGGGGAGCTGGGTTTTCACGCACAGGCTCAAGACGTCGAGCAAGTACCCGTGGCTCATGTTGTACCTCCGAGCTGATGCTACCAAAGGATTCTCGGGCGGATACCATTACCAAACACGAGGGATGCTCAAGAAAGTATGTTACCTTAGCTTGGCTTAGCTTATTTGTGAGCTATCCTATCATTTTCTTGCTGTTTCCATTTGATGTGAAAGTGAGGCTCTCATAAACCAATTAACTACAACATCTCTGTTCTGCTCTGTTTCTGTTTCTCTGCCCTGCCTTCTTCGTCGTCCAAGTTGCCGGAGTCGCCAAACTTCAAGGTAAAGTTGACCCTGGAGGTGAAGCAAGGTGGTGGTCCTAAAAGTCAGTTCTACCTCATAGACATTGGGAGCTGCTGGAAGAACGACGGCTCTCCCTGCGATGGGGATGTGCTCACCGACGTCACCCGCTACTGCGAGATGATCATCAACCCGGAGACACCGGCTTGGTGCAGCCCCAACAACTTGAACGCCTGCCCTCCCTACCATACGACGGCTAGTAATGACAAGATACACAGGAACGATACCGCCAACTTCCCTTACTCGGCCTACCATTACTACTGCTCTCCTGGGAACGCCAACCACTTGGTCCCGCCGGTTGACACCTGCGACCCTTACAGCAACCCACAGGCGCAGGAGATTGTTCAGATTTTGCCCCACCCTGTGTGGGCCGACTATGGCTACCCCTCCACCAAGGGGCAGGGCTGGATCGGTGACCCCAGGACTTGGGAGCTGGACGTCGGAGGTCTCTCCAGCAGACTCTACTTCTATCAGGTTTTATTATACCGGATGCTGCTGACTGATTGCGCTAGTACTAGGACACCACTACTCCAAAAAAACAATGCTTCTGTGTTCATATATTATTATTATCATATGCTCTACTATGCAAATACTAATTAATTACTGATGACAATGCGTATAACTATAATAATCATACAAAGATAGATGATCTTAAAAACTTCTCTTCCCTTCGCTTGGCCCGTGCAGGATCCTGGTACTCCTCCGGCAAGAAGGATATGGACATCCATCGACATGGGCACCGAAATATTCATCAGCAACAAGGATGAGATGGCCGAGTGGACGATCAGTGATTTCGACGTTGTTGTCACTTCCTGATCCGATGATAAACATCAATCATATCCTCTCCGACCCAAAGTGCCAATTTATATACATATATGGAACCCGTCCCCAACCAACGCCTTCCATTCGTGGCAATTGAAGAATAAAGAGGGCTCTCGATTGGTAACAATTGCAGCTCTCCTTCCTATTGTTTGATATTTTTTAATGGAATAGTAGGTATCAAAAATATTGAATGCAGGCGCCCGAAGGGGCGGAGCACATTCCGATGTCTGTAAGTTAATTTTGGGTGGGCAGGCAACACCCATAAGTTAATTTTGTCTGCAAGCCTCCCTGTATGTGTATGCATTATCCTAGGTACTAAAATTGAATGGAATGCGGCTACCGAAATGAGGAAAGGAGGCTCGAGACATTGAGAGATCAAAAGCCGAGTCGCATGCCGTTCATCACTTGGATCATTAACATGGAAGTTCTGAATTAGATGGGGAGCCCTTGTGTTGTGTCGATATCAGGAACAAGTCATTCTTTCCAATTATTTGAATCAAGAAATTAAAGTACCAATTTGTAATAAAATTAATTAGAGGAAAGAAACATGTAGTCTTGCGAGAAATGTGTATAGTAGAGAAGGCATAGATATCATCATATTGAACCTCCAGTAAAGAAACACTCGTGCCCATCTCTTTCATATCGGCACCATATCGTTCCTTACATGTGAATCATTAATATTACCGAAAAAAAAGCAATCATCCGGACCACACTAATTGAACAAATCTCACCTACAGAAAATTAGTTCAATATACCAGTTCAGCCGTTCCAACTCGATAATTTTCTTTCACAGTGAAGCAACCTGAGAAGCAGGAAAATAGTGAATTCCAACAAGCCAACTAACCTAACAAAGAAAACTTTTTCACGCCATGCAGTTGCAGCTTATAAATAACTACAAGTTCTGTGACCAGAAGGGGAGCTTATATTTGAATAATATGATGAAATAAGGGTGAACATTCCCTGAAAAGTTTGTTCCGCCACAAGGAAATAACCAGGAAAAAAAACCAAAAAGAAAAAAAAGCTAAACCGAGTTGGTATTGAAGTGGGACAGTGGGAGTAAGAGTCATTGAAGCCTTTAAACACCGGTTCATCATCTTCCCTGGCCACGAACGGGCCTTGCCAATTGCCAAATCCTTCTCGACTTCAGACGGGGCAAGGATCTTTTTCTTTCCTGACTTCTCTGTGTGGGCTCCAATAATTTGTCTTCCGCCCAGTAATCTAAAACAAGACCCGAAAATATTCAGCGTGAGCTTTGTTGTTAATGTCTTTTGGGTCCACCCAATTTCTTGATTCATTTCTGTTCCCCACTCCGAGTCTGTTTTAGAGAACGCACAGAAAGGTGTCAATTATTATATATTGCTTAAAACCAAAAAAAAAATATTTTTTTAATGAAAAGACTTGATTTTGTTTTCTTTCTATTTTTTTGGCTAATGATATTTTTTCAATGATGAAATTGATAATTATAATTATTTTGAAAGATTTAAGCTATATTATACTATAATTATAATCTTCGAGCCCATCTCCCCCCCCCCCATTAGTTGCGTGTTAAAAAGTTCCCTTCATATGGCGTGAATTGTGATTTAATATAATCTAACTATGAAAGGTGAAAAGTGAAAATGTGTTCAAACATGTTGAACGAGGCCGACATCCGACATCGCTTGGTGTGGATTTATTTAAGCTCACGTCGAGTGAGATCACAGATTCCTAGTCTCTACACTCAACCACCTGGGGCACGATGCCATACCAAAAATAGATTACCGAATTATTCAATCAGGAGTGATATGAAACTGCAGAGGATTCATCAAGTTGATGATAAAACTGTGAGGATCACAAACCATTTTTTCAGGAATAGAAGACAGCAGTCAACACATGGATTGAGAACTAAGACTTTTACAACAGTAAATATCGTCTTGCGACTTATGTGCACTAAAACTTGTCGTAAGGCCTGTTTGGATGACATAAAAAATAAAAATTATGTAAATAAAAAAATTTTATACGGAGTGGAAATACAATAAATTGAAATGATATAAAAATAAAATAAAATTCTTATATATTTATTTTTTATATATTAAAATAGTAAGAAAATAAAATAAAAATAAAATATTCATTTCCATGGCATGTGCAGTCTGTCTATATACTTTCTAAAATTTGTCCTAATTTATTTTTTATAAAAATATATTACTTTATATAATTTAACATAAACTTATTTTCACTGATATTTTAAAAAAATTGACTAAATTTCAAGATATTCAAATATAAAAAAATTTATATTTTTTTAATAAAATTTTAATACAACCAAACTTAGCCTTAACAAAAACAATTAAATGTCCAGGAGTGGATCACATGCCATGGGCGTCTCATTTCTCAAAAATCTAAAATCTATCAACCGGCCCGCATGAGAATGAGGATTGTCAAAGGACAGCAAGTACTTTGCCCGTTGTTGTCACAGACCATATACACTAAACTCATTTCATGGTAGCAGTTAATTAGTATGTGAATATTTTTTAAAATTAGATGAGAAATTAGGCTTGCTTGAAAAAAGAATAGTATGTGAAAGTAATATGTGAAATGTGAAAATCCTAACATATTTAACCGCTCTTATATTCCTTCACTACTAACGTAATAATTACTCGCTTAGCCCAATTTTCTTTTTTCGGATCAATTTAAACCGTTCTATTATGAGAATGGCTTATATTATATATATAAAAAAAAACTATCCACCTACTTACCCTTTTTTTTTTGCATGGGCTAATAGCGGGCGACGTGCGGCCAAATTCTGAACACACACGGCTGGCCCAGTTAGATCTGACCGAGGAGTGGCGAAATCTGACTAAATATGGCCGGATTTGGACGGATTTGACCGTTGGCAGCCAACGTCACGGGGGTTAGAGAGGCAAGCTTTTTTATTTTTAAATTGAGGTCTAATTTAGGTATCGAGCGGCTCCGACTAGCCTTGGATACAGTAAAATTCCTGCCCTCGCGGAGGTAATCAGAATACTCTTGACTTCGAGGCGCCTAGAGGAGAGGGTGTCCCAAAATTTTTTTCCTTTTGTTAAACCTCACGTTGATTTTATCCACGACATTGGTGCAGTGACGATATCCTCCCGCATCAAATTTCAAGAATTACATAAACTAACGTAGCCATATCCGCATATGGTAAGAATATCTTGGTTTGAATGTGGGCCGGATGTGACCCAAGATGTCCCTTCGTCTCAAGAGTACCCAACCCACACCACCTCCCAAAATGTTGCATTGGTCTGGCTAAGTCAACAACGAGGGGTGCCAGACGAGACGAATGGAGCCGGCTCGTATTGTCCCAGCTCGTGACATGAATCGGGGCTCGGCTCGTTAGTCATGAATCGGCGCTCGACTTGGTCCGTGAATTGGCTAGAATCGAGCCAAGCTCGTGAAGTTTAGTTTTTTTTAATACTAGTTATTTTTCTATAAATAATATTCATTAATTTTTATTTTTCAAAAATACAAATATAGGACTATAAATAGTTCAAAGAAATAAACTTTGTTGATTAAAGAAAATAAATTGGATCAAAATTGCATCGTAGTAATATAAGTAGGTCCCAACTATGTTGGCACCTACAAATTTACATACAATCATGTCCAATATTAATCTATAATATTACAGTAGTTGCATTTACATAGATAATCATCGGTAATATTAATTAGAATCATCACCGATAATTGAAAAGTAAGTAAAATCCTCACCAACATCATCATCTAATTGGTTAAGTTACATTAATCATTGTTCTTGATGGTACTAATAATCTATGCACTCGACAACTTCAATAACATCTGGAACTAATCTATTTCAATTTTTTTTTATAACCTTGCCACTCGTGATAAATGTCGAATCAACTCGTGTAACAAGTCCTTTCTCATGACACTAAGGACTAAAAAAGTAGCTACATTAGCTTTCTACTATTCTAACGTATCAAAGTTGATCCTCTATTCCGGTCGAAAGAGTATTCGATAATAAATGTAGTGTTCCAAGTTGTTTGTGTCGTTGGTCACTATCTTTTCTTCTTGAACTCACATAAAAGTTGACTACCCAAACTTCATCTATTCAAAGAAGATGAATGACTTAAATTTCTAAAATGTCCATATCTTCGGTCGTAGGCCCTATACATTTTTTCTAAACCATCTCTTACATCTTTCTCCTTATTTACATCATCATCATTTTCATCAATACAAATGTTCATATATAAATATTTTATACTAAAAACTATAATTTTTTATCATAATACTTCGACCAGTATTCCAGGTAGTCGAAACGTATCCCACATTGAGATATTGATTTCACTTGGTAAACCATGAATTTTTAGGAAAAATGATAATTTTCTGTAAATAATAATTTTTATTAATTTAGATCTCATCACTTCTAAAACTAATGAAAAATAAGAATAACTCTCAATGTCAATATTACTCTCGGTTATAGATAACCTACTTTGTTTAAGATCATTTGACCTTTTTTTTGGAGCATATTTTGTGGCATGTCAAGTGAAAAAAAAATGTACTATTTTGAACAATAGCTAAAGATAAAGAATAATACTTACATTGAGCTTTTGCTTTTTGGTTATCTCGTTTACAACTCGATCAAAATGTTCTCATATGCTACATTGTTTTCGCTTTGATTTGGCCTTGGTCACGGTGGTCGAAGGGGCTTTGGCATCAGCACTACCACCGTCGCCGAGTTGTGTCTCATTGTCATGGGGAACATCATCTTAAGGATTATTCGAAATAACATCATTCAACCCTAGTCCAGGTTCGTCCACATTGTCACCATATTCAAACTCATGGATAATATAGTGAGTCTTGTGGGAAGATAATGTCATTTCGAGTTTAGGAGTTTGAGAGATGACCAAATTTAAAGAGTTGAAAATAAAAGAAGAATTTGAGAAAATCGAAAGAATGAGAATTTGAAAGTTTGAAAGAATCTAAAGTTTAGAGAGAAATAGAATGAGTTTGAGAATAATGTCAATAATTCTTTAGGAGTGACATCTATTTATAAAGTGGGTTGGGACTTGGTTAAGTTTTTTAAAATTTTAATTAACAACATAGAGAGAGAGAGAGAGAGTCTCTCTCTCCTCAAGAGCCATTGGGGCTCTCAAGCCTATTGATTGGAACTCGGGTTGGGCACGAGCCAAGTTGAATCGAGTTTCACCTAACTCAAACTCAACTCATTTGATAAACGAATCGAGTTTCGAGTTATATGATTATGACTTGAGTTATTTTAGATTGAGTTTGAGTTGAGCCAGATCAAGTTCAAGTCGAGCATTAATCTTGTTTGAGTTTCATCACCATAAGTTTAAAAATCTAGTTTATTCTCTATAATGTAATATTTTTATTTTTATTTTTTTGTAAAAATATAAATAATATTCTTCATAATTGATAGCCATATAATAACTATTAAATTATTTTAATTTAATTTTTTAATACAAAATTATTATTTTTAATGTTAAATTATCTATGTATTGTTAAAGAAAAAAAATTACTAAAGGTTTATATTAGATATCGAGTCAATTCGAGCCGAGTTTTAAGCCGAATAGAGTTTTTTCAAGTCAAATTGAGTCGAGTATGGAATAACTCAAAATCGAATCTTTTATAATCGAGTCACGTAAATTTTTTTAAGATTGAGTTTCAAATCAAACTTTAAATTAATTGAGGTCGAGTCGAGTCAAAAAAATTTGTGAGATTCGTGCTCATCCCTAGTGTCACGCAACCACACTTGGCCTAGAGATGATAGCATAGTTTATAGATGAGCTGCCATGAATATGCATCGAGTGGAAACACTCATTTTATGGATGAGGTGTCATGGAGACCATGGATGAGTTGTCACGGTCTGCACAAGGCATGTAGGAGCATGGCTAACCTTGCACGAGTATTGGAACATATTCAGAAGAGTGGGATGACAGAGGTCGGACGACACAAATGTACCATGGTGGATAGTGATGTAAAATTTATAACGCAAGTGCACGTGTCGAATCAAGTAATAACAGTGATAAGAAAGTATCGTCCCACGAGGAATTAGTTATATAAATTCTCAATTACCAAAACTAATTTAATTAATTATACTTAAATGAAAACAAATTAAAAGAGTGCTTTAATTATGAATTATGACTAAATTAATCTAAAATTGCAATATTTAAATGATGAATTGATTTCAAGACGACAAACCTAGGATTTTCAATTTCACTTAGTGCTCTATATGATTAAAGTTATAATTTTTACCTATGAATTGCAGATTCGAATCATTAACCACGGGAATTGATTATTTATGACATCTCTTAGATTCACCATAAACTTATCATTCGCACCTAATTTCTATATCTCTATGAAATTACGTATGCAAATGATACATTAAGTTCTGCCCTTAACAGTTACCCAAGACATATGAGTATATCTCTATCTCATATGTAAATCACCCAAAATAGATGAACAAAGGCTATTTTATTCAATGACAAATCTAATCTTTCTATCTCTAGACAAGATTAAATCTCT
>JAVDBV010006982.1:0-12155 GCA_032619315.1 Piper longum
GCTCGCCTGCATCATGGTCTCCCTCTATCGCCACCTCCCAGCCCGTTCCCCCTCCCCGTCCCTTGCCGCTTGCCTCATTGGGATTTCATAATTCACGTAGCATTATATTAGATTCCGAGGATTTCATATATTTACGATAAAAAAATTTTCATATTAAGATGTCAGATCTATTTAGGTTAAGTTTGGATTAATCGATTTAATCGGGTGACCTATAATATTTCGGTTCGGATGTGAGTCAGCCTGAATTGATTGTACTCGGGAGATAGAAATATCACAGAGATGTTACACGAGAAATACTCGAATTTGATTGTATATCTGGAAGCCATGTCCATGATAGTTGGATAAGATATATAATGATATGGCTACGCAATTTGTATTCAAATTGAAGGATAGAAAAGCAAAGCACGTGAAACACTCAGATGCTATGTTGTCACCTTCCTACTGCCGAAGCAATAAAAAAGCGGACATAGACGGTATCAAATGTAGCAGAGCAGAGCGTTTAAATGGCAGAAAACCTCAGTTCCCCATCTGCGTACAGGCAAAGCAAGAAAAAAGCATACATAGACGGTATCAAATGTAGCAGAGCAGAGCGTTTTAATGGCAGAAAACCTCAATTCCCCATCTTCGTTTCAAAATTTCAAACTTCAAATCCCCTCATCCTCTCATCTGGGTACCTCCTATCACCACTATTTTGCACTAACCTTCTTTGCTAGAGATCAATACCTCCTATTTTGGCCTCTTGTGCCTTACCCAGAGCAAAGATCCTAAAGATAAGCAGCTCCGAGGCTTCCACTTGATCATTTTCTTTTTCTTCCTTTCTTCACCAAATCCATGCTTCTCCTTGTTTCTATCTTTCTCTTTTGCCTTGACACAGATAAAAAATCAGCTAATTAGCCTTGTGGAAAGAATAGTTCTAGCTGTAATACATAGGGGTGCGTTCATACTTGTTGAGACTTATTGGGCTTCTCAAAAGACCACCCTTGTGAAACATTGGAGCTTGTTATTAATGAACTATCTTTGGAATCAGGTGATATGTCAGGACTGCTATTGCTCCCACTCGAGCTAAGCTCCGGCAGACTAGTGATTTGAACACCTACATCTCTTGTTGGAAGATCACTTCCCTTCCTCACAATTATGTCCTTCACATCTGACATTGAACAAGACAAAACCAAGAATTTTGTTTTCATGTATTTGGCATGTAAAGCAGGTTCCAATGAATGAAAAATGGCGAACAGAGGAGGTACTGATTGATAACCTGGGCTTGCAAAGTCGTCTTTGTCTTCATAGGCTATCAAGTTGGCTCTCATCTTAACAAGGCGTGTTTCTGAGAGAACCAAGGGGCCGGACTTCGTTAGTAGCCTTCTGGAAATAGGAAGAGCTCTTCCACTTAGAGTTTTGGTTGACAAACACTCTACCGGGATTTGCCCTGACAATGGATTGCAAATGTACTTCTCTGCTTCATCCCATTTTGAGCTCAACACACCGTTAATGGAAGACAAATAGTCCCATCCATTGGCTGGTCTCCCCTGCAAAGCTAGAAAAACCCAAGACAAGATTTCATTGTTAAATCCTTGCAGTAACACAGGACTATGCTCATGACATCGCAATTTCTTTTGTACCCTTGATAGCTGCTGTAAAGGAATCAGGAGACGAGCTTATCTGGTCTGCCCAAAAGACAAATAATGTGAAAATTTACCACCACTTCACACATCTATATTCTGAATTATGCCATGAATTTGAAGAACCTACCGCTTGTGATGTATGCTGGGGAAGAAGCTGTGCTTGAAGTTGGTAACCGTTCTTCTCTAAAGCTCTTGACAGTTGGCGCAAAGCGTTTCTTGGCATGTGGACTACCGTTCTCCCTGGTTTTGCAAGCATTTTGGATGCCAAATCGGAATGTTGGTACTGGGTTTTCAAGCTCCATGTTTTTGGTAGACAAGAGGCATCCAAGCGCAAGAGGGAGTTTAACTGCTACAATGTTTTAAAAAATAGAGTCTGTCCAAGGTTCATGTGTAGTTATAAAACTAGCAATCACTGTCTAGCTTTCTGTATTATCTTGTCTTCTACTTTCTCTATTTGTCATCTCCGCGGATAAATTTCAAAAGGGACTGTACATAAACAGTGAAATATGGTTGAAGTTTCAGATACACGAGGGTGAGAATCTAAGTGTGGCCTGCATGAAAAAATTTTAAATAGGTTCCACTGATCTTTGGTAATTGGTAATTTGGTATGTCATACTGTATCTAATAACGAACATAAACAGTTAAGATCATAGTTGCATGCGTCATAACATAGTGATATATAGCTAAAAGTTCGCAGCATAAATCTAAAGAAAAGGTGGTGGAGCATTATAGCATTGTTTTAGAGCAAAAGACAAGTTTCCAACATTGGATACTCTAAATTGTCCAATGAAAATGTTAAGAGCAACTAGAACTAGTTGGCGTGGGGTAGCGGTTGTGCATCCATTTCGGTGGAAAGTGGGTAATGTACCTTAAAAATTCTGAGACACTGACCCTGTGCTCTTGCCACCCTCTTACTAGCGCCTTCAAACATGCTGCAATCGGGTTTTGGATGTGATGCAATATGATAATATTTTAAAAACACAAACGACATCAAACACTTAAACTATTAGCATCCAACAATATGTATATGTTTGTTATTATACATAGATGAAGATTAAACACATTTAATTTGGATCAATAAATTTACTTTAGACTATGTAACAGAAAATTTCCATCGGTCTAGGAGAACTCACATATTGAAATCACTACCGTCCAAAAATTAAATCTGTTAGGCCCAATGGGGCCCAAAAAAGGATTTATAATAGGTGTCACATGTTTCTCTTAATTCAAAAGCTAACTTAAGAAATAAAATTTTGTCATTAGCCTATATACAATTCACCAATATTATCCACGACGGATGTGAGATAAACCTAACAGCTCTCTTTTACATATTGAGTGTCCCTAAAACTATTATGGTCTAGCAAACTCTGTTTAAATTATCAAGCGAAACCTACGAAGGATATATCCACAGTCGGTATAGGCAAACACCAAAGCCTAATGGGAGATACTTATAATATGTATCACAGGTCTCTCTTAATTGAAAAGCTAGCTAAAAAAATAAGGTTTTCCATTAGCTTTTATACAATTCACCAACATCATCCACAACCGAAGTTAAACAACCCAATAAAATCACACGACTTCAGATTTATCAACTATTTTATCATTTCGTCAAAACATCATAAGGTGTTAGAATAGTAAAATATCAATTCACAAACTAGTGAATTATTTTGACTCTTAGACATTTACTTACCAGAGAGTATTAAAATAAATGGTAATATCTTTTAGCTAATAACTTTTTATAAGAGGTCATAACCTTTAACCAACGATTGAGATAATTAATAATAATTTCTAACATCGATCATCTAAACAATCCAATGAAGCGTTCCCAATTATTATGGAGGAATTTAAAACTTCTACATGAAAAAGAGCTAAATATAAACCCTCAAAGAATGATTTATAGTGTTTTTATGAGGTAATCATCAAAATTTAGGTTCAACAAAGTTTAGGATTAAATCAAAAAACTTTTATTTGTCACATGATGGTACCCGTGACAAATGCTTGATTTTTCACTAGGGTTAAAGATTTAAATTATAATTAATATCAACAATTCATCTTTATGTTCAAGCTGGTCTATTATAAGTATTCATAAGCTCACGAGCCCTTAAGTTTGTGAGTAAGCAAAGAGGAAATTAATTTTCGAAGAACCAAAACAAGTAGTAAAAAAAAACCTAAACTAAGCAAAAATTCTTAAGAACTCTCAAACAAGATTCTCGCACAATGAACGAGAATTTTACACAACTAAGCATCTCAAATACAAATAAATAAAGAGATTATTAAAGTGTTGTATTTGTTGTGTACTCGTTAGAAATGTTTGTAAGTATAGAGGGAAAGAAGTGATACTTGTATTGCTTTTATTATATTTATAGTAATGATCAAAAAAGCATATTTCATTATGGTTTCGGTTGTAATTTGGTTGGTTGAAAAGATCTTATAATCTGTGTTTATTATTCATTAAAAATTTTGTTGAATCAGTTATGAATGGAACGTCTTTGAGTATTGTTTGTTAAAAATTTTGCTGTTATCGGAATGTTTGTTGTTATTTTTTGAGATATAATTTATTGGTTTAAAAGTTATAATTAAGGTCGTGCTAAAAAATATCTCTCTCTTCACAAAGAAGGTAGATAATAGTGCTCTTTGTCCAACATCAAAAACTACATATGGTGCAACGAAGACTAAATTTTGGTAGTGCTACATAAAATATATAATGTGTATATTAAAATACACGTATTTGTTACTATTATAAGTTTTCAATACTAAATCATATTACCCAATTGGGTTCTATATATTATATATGCCTTTAAATCTGGTGCAGTTTACGCTTTTGTAATATTTTAATTTGTACTTGATTTTTTAATTTGAATTTTTTTAAATCTGATTTTTTTGTTAAAAATTAGAGTATTTTAACCAATATCTAATAAATATTGATGATCAAATATATTTTAAATATTTAATAAAATATTTTATTTATAATTTTAGAATCTCGTTTAACCCAGCCTATTTGAACAAATTGATAATTATAAATCAAGTACTCAACACATTTCCCATACATGTTTTGAAAATTAAATATAGGCATATGCTTCATCAATCCATGTAAAATAAAATATAAAAGTTAAAATCCTAATTTACTTATTCACTATCATGGTAGAGGGGGAGCATACCAGAAAAAATTGGAGTCTTCTTTCCCCTTTGTGCACTCTTGTTGGTTAGAGATTCTCCATTTTATATATATATATATATATGTTTACATCATTTTGATTAACAAGATGGAAAACCATTCTTAAACTTTGAGGGATTGAGAAAGGTCTCATTGTTCATTAGTCTTGTTATTTATTCTGTTGTTGATTTATGCATCTTATATTAGGAATTTTTATGAAAAGTCATGTTTGTATTTATAATTTTTGTAATTATTACTTTATGCTTAATTTATTTCCCTATATTTTCTACTGCTTTTAGGCTTACGTATATATGATAGTATTTTTAGCTATTTTTTTAATTGTTATCAAATAATTAAATAAACGATGTTCTAGGGGATCAATCCTGTAAACTTTGCCATTTAAATTGAAATTATTTTTGTCAATTCGAAAAAGCCAAAAGCTCGTTTTCTTTTTTACCTCGAATCCTCCTCTTTCAAACACAACAATTTCCTCCTCTAATTATTGAAAAAAAAAGAGTATTTGATTTTTCTTTTTTATTTATTTATTTTGTTGTCAACAATTCCGACTTCCCCACGGCCCACCGTATCGCTAAAAATATAAATATGAAGTCCAATTCTTTGAACAAGTTCTTTTACAATATAATCTTATTAGAGATTTTTCTTGAGAAAGATGTAATCTAATTTCACAATAGTCTCTTTTATTTTACTTGCATTTTGAACTTTAATCGCCTTAAACCCTAAACCTAACCTTAAATTCTAAACTCTAAATTTAGAATATTAAACGCTGCTAAATTGATCTAGCCAATCGTCTAACTTTCCTCCGTGTGTGTTTTCTATGGACCATTGTGACTGATTTAGCTATCATATAAACAACCTCTCCATTGTCTGTGATTCCCATCTTCCCCACTGATCTTCTTCATCTCCAACATCCCCAACACAACCATGGCCGCAACCTCATCTTTTGCTGCCATCCGATCCACCCCCTTCCCCACCAAGCTCATCTCCACCTCCCACCCCAAGCTCCCAGCTTCCTGTACAGCCTTCCTTGGCAACAGCCAGTACCTCAAGTCCTCCCCAGCTCCGGCGATCAGCCGAGCCGCGGCCAGAGAGAAGGGCTCAAAGAGGTCGTTGTGCGCCGCCCCCAAGGCCAGCTCGGCCCACTCCGGCGACGTGCAGTTACTCCACGTCTACGAGATCAACGAGCGCGACCGGGAGAGCCCTGCCTACCTCCGGTTCAGCAAGAAGCAGGTCGAGAACGCTCTCGGCGACCTTGTCCCCTTTACCAACAAGGTAAGCTAGCTCCCCTCCCCTTCGCCACATAAATTATTCAACAAATTACTTCATAGATCAGATATGGCACAACATATAAGCTTCCTGTTTGGAATCCGAATTAAAATTAGCCAAAATGCAGAGTTTGAGTTACTATATTCACAATTTTGTGAAACAAAGATTTGGTTTTACCCAACTACCTAGACCATCGGAAATCATTTGGTGAGCTCCTTCAACTAGCTAGCTAGATTCTGAGCCTCCCACGAATCAAAATTGGGTCGGATCTAAAATAGTGCGTTTTATTCGTTGCAGGTTTACAGTGGTGATCTTCAAAAGAGGTTGGGGATCACGGCGGGGATCTGCATCTTGATCCAACATGTGCCGGAGAAGAAGGGTGACCGATACGAAGCTATATTTAGCTTCTACTTCGGCGACTACGGCCACGTAACAGTGCAGGGGCCGTACTTGACATACGAGGACACTCACCTAGCCATCACCGGCGGGTCCGGCATCTTCAAGGGGGCGTCCGGGTATGCGAAGCTGCACCAGATCATCTTCCCCTTCAAGCTCTTCTACACCCTCTACCTGGAGGGCATCCCGGAGCTGCCCAAGGAGCTGCTTAGCGAGCCCGTGCCTCCCTCGCCGGCCGTGGAGCCGACGCCGGCGGCCAAGGCCTGCGAGCCTCACGCCACGGTTAAGAACTTCACCAACTAGTAGTGATTAGCTGTCTAGACTCTTGAGCAGAGAATAAAGCACGGGAGTTTTGGTGGAAGGGGCTCGAGAGGGTCTCTCTCCTTTGTCTTCTTGGTGTGTGGCTGATGTGTGCTCTTTACATTTTGCAGCATTGCTAAGCGGGGATGTTAGTTGTTCACACTCTTGCATTTTATTGATTGATGGTCTTAATCTTCTTAATTTAAGTAGCCACTAATCACTGTCTCCTGCCCAATTTCATCCTAATCTATTCTTATCTTTTTCTCTTGCAAAAATTGGCGATCTAAAAAAATATACAAATCGATCTTAAAATAAATCGGTATGTGAATCGGCAATTTGAGCCGATTCTAACTTATTTGAACCGATTCATGAATCGGCCGATTTGAGTTAATTCGGGACCGTTTTTGGGGGTGATGGGGCTTGGGCCACGACAGGGGCAATGATCGGAGTCGGGTAGTGGTGCCCTAACTTGGTCGCCCAAGCGGCTGCCTTTAACTTGTTTCGAAGGCAACACGTGGTAGTAGAGGGACGGCGAGATTTTCGGAACGGAGACGACAACAAGGTGGCTGGTGGTGCTCGGGGCGGTACAGTGGCGGAGGAATCACGTCAGGAGGGCATGTGAGCTTGTAGCCTTCTCTGCGTTGTGGAGGCCGGATGGCGGCAGAAAAGATGGAGGACCACTCGGCGACGTATTGGCATTGACCGGTGGCATCGATCGGTGGTGGTGCAGCAATATAATAAATAAAAGTTGGTCGTGACCGGCGAGGTGGAAAGGGAAGCATGAGGGAAAAATAGGTATGTGGCAATATAATAAATAAAAGTTGACTCGACTCCAACATGAATAAAAAATAATAACTATCTCGTAATAATTTTTTTTAAAAAATCTAAACAAATGGAAAAAAAATCTAATACAATATAATTCAAATTATAATATCATAATGATATGTAATATAACTAATAACTTACATAAACTGTCTTATAAGGCATCCTAATGCGTTATATAACTCCACCAATTTTAACTGATTCAAATAAACCGATTCTTATCTAATTTTTTATTAATCGATCTGATTTAATGACTCCCTTCTAGTCTCATTAAACTCCTGATTCTGATTTTTTCAATTATGCTTTTATCTACTCTTAAAATACAATAGGTACTCAATATTTATATGAGATTAGAAGTGGGAGAATTAGTTAATCAAAATATAAAAAATAAAATTAAAAAGACAATAAAAATATCTTTTACGGTTGAAGGTCATAGGTTCAAACTCACTAATCTCAACATTTAACTTCATAGTAAGAAGAATCTCTCTAATTGTTTTGAAAAAAAATATAATAAAAAATTAAATAATTATAATTTGTTTTTTTATTCAAATAGGATATGTCACAATTTTTGTTTAAGATATTAAATTATTACATTCTAACTTATTATTCAATGAAAAAATATATATACAATTAAAATCTATCCAATATAAGTTTTGTATGTTGGTATGTCTTACCTAGTTACTAATAAGAAGGGAATCAAAAATCAAGATTTATTTGTAAGATATTTAAATTCAACAAAGAAATATTATAGTCGATCTCCTCATTCAATTAGAATTTTTTAAAACCATAATCTATACCTAAGATACTAGATTTGCTTATCTAACAAAGGACTATCAGTAAAATTGAGTTTTGTTTGTAATGTGTGCTACACATGGTATGTTATCTTACCTACTTTAAAATAACTATCTACAAATATTAAAAGAACCAATGCGTAAATTTAAAATGACCCAATTATTATTATTATTGTTATTATTATTATTATTATTATTATTATTATTATTATCATTATTATTATTATTATTATTATTATTATTATTATTAGGAACAATGACCCAATTATTTAGGGTTACAGATAAGGAGGTATTTTAGAAAAAAAGCCTTTGAAAGAAGAACAAAACCTATGTGAACATGATCCATATGAAGTAATTCATATTTCATATTTGAATAGTTTTATTATTTAAATTTGATTTTGTTGTTCTTGGAGTGGAATTGACTTCAAATCAACTAAACTGATTATGATATACCTTTAGTTTAAAAATGTAATATATAGAAAAATTAGAAAATGAATGATAATGACTTTTCAAATAAAATTTAACTTAAATACAATGTGTAGAAAGTATATGATAATTACATAATACTAATTTTTTTAATTCGTTGATGGGCTCCGACTATTGTTAATTGTTAATAGCTGTTTTTTAGGAAACTCACATTACATATAGAGAAACAAAATCTAAAAACTGTTTTAAAAAGTTTTCAAAAAAAAAATCCAAAACCAATGGGCCATGGGCTTATTTTGATGGGTTTTTGTTGCATCTGAACCTATGGGCCATCTCAAATGCTTTATAATAAAGGCCCATTTCAGTGAGCAAAAACAATTGAAATCTGAGTAAGAGGCCCATCATCTTCGTAAAGCACATCCACAATAGGTTGGAATCATGGTTCTAGATTATCTCCCATCAAATTCATTATGGTTTAAAATTTTGCATTATTTTTAATTTATATCTAGTTTTTTAATCTGATGTTTCACGATCAAATATTATTAATGTATAATAAAATATTTTTATTTATAATTTAAAATTCAAATGAACCCGTTTTAACCCGATTGAATTAAATATACCTCGTGCCAATTACCATTGAAATGATAAATGGTATTATAGTATTTAAAACTTTTGACAGGAATTTCTACTAACATTAAAATTGTCTTAATCAAACCAACATTCTCGCCTCTAATTAAATCCTACAAATACAAAAAATAAAATAAGAGATGCAATTCATTTTCTTTGAATAAAAGTCCAAAAAATTCCATCCAAAATAATAAAGATTATAGCATGTGACAGCTTAAATACACACATTTAACAGCTCCTCTGACGTGGAGATGATTTATAATCCACAGCCACCAAATTTGACTCATCAAAGTAGGGATTCTTCTACCCAGCGTACAGCCCAGACTTGGACTACAGCAACATAAAGAAGTGCCGACTCTTTAGTCAGTAGTCATTCTTAGTCAGTTTATGTCTCTTTTCTGAACTAAAAATATAGTTTTTTGACCCAAAAAGTGAGAGAACTCTGATCAAAACAGCTAAATCTTTACAGTTGAATTTATATAAGCACTTACCTCTTTAATTAGCGAAGTCTTGCTACCACTTTTGATGAAGATGGTACATAAAATGTGGACTGAGTCAATCATCTTCACTTAATCATAGACTCATACAGTCATACTGACATACAGCAACAAAAAGGAAAAAAACCCAGGAATCTTTCTTGCCCAGAACACCTTTTTAGCCACAGAAAACTCGCAAGATGTGCTTGAATGAGTACCAATGAAAACATTACGGCTATTGACAATGCATCACCTGTTCAACCAATAGCACACCATCTAATCTGGTCGTTCACTGATGTATGGAAGCTGTCCTAACTGACCCATCAATTATCTCAATGGATTCTCTCGCAAGGAAGTGAAGCAGACTCGTTACCAGTATTGTGATTAGACCACTGTGTGGGAAGATAAGGTTCATATGTGACATGAAAATTATTGAAGCAGCGAGATATCAAGGAGGCAATACCAGCTTACACAAAGTATGGAAGATATGGTACATGGAATGGACTAATTTCGTATAGGTCCTACCACACGTGCTATTGATTCTTATCCATTGGTTTCGTAGATATTGATTGATCAGATCTGTTTGAAACTTATCTTCTTCCATGGTTTCACTGAACAGAGTTCTTGTCCCTTGCAGGTTTCATTGTATCTTCATCCATCTTCACAACCTGCTAAAATTTAATAATGAATGCAGGGTGTTTGATATATAATACTTGGTAGACATCGACAAAAGCTGCTAATTGATTGTTAACTACATTGGAGAAGCTTTTATTTGGCCAAGAATTAGTCAGATGGATCACAGTTGATGGCTGGCTAGTGTTAAGTATGAAAGGATTGTCTTCCTTGACATGAACTCTGATCTTTTAGATTAATATTGTAGTTTATATTAATATCCTCATTGAATAGTATTTATACATTTAATTTAACATTGTGTGCATTTTCATATAAAGTAGGTTCACTCTATTCTTCATGTGTCATGCAGAAAACAGACCTGCTAGCCAAGTGTGCTTGGTGGTCACTCCAGTCGCCTCCAATTCAGTGGAAGAAAAGCTTTGAAAGACTAAAAAATGCCCAATCATATGTGCTTCAATAATGTCATTGCTTCATTTTGTTTGTGCAAATTCTATTTTACATTGGCTAGATCATGTTCTTTTTTTATTCCATTCACAAAAAAATAGATCGAAAAATGGTATGCAAATATATCCCCATTTTTGCTACTGTTGCAGTAATGGAAGCAAGACATGAAGTTCCTTAGCTTGAGTTTGTTCATCTGCCAATATGAAATGGTATTTGTACAAATATAATTTATTTCTTCTTTCTTCTCTTTCGTCCACCTATTTCCTAAGTGTGATTGTCAGGATCCATATATAATATGTGGCCTTTTACCTTATAAAAATGTAATCACGAGTGGCTATTACATTATCTTTTTGATGTTTTCATACTTGTATGTGTCATTTTGCATGGAATGAGCTTGGATACCAATATACTCCATTTTAGTCGAAAATAAATAAGTTTGGTGATCAATTCGACGCAAAGCAAAACTCGACTTGACTCAGCCGTGTTAAAACCCTAAGCGAGATTTATAAGCTTATTTTCGTTGTATCATTGATAACATTTTAGCATCTTCCATCTATAACCCATGTTGTAAAGCTCAAATGACAAGCTTATCATTTTCTTTTTAATGTCAAAAGAAAACCAATATAGGAAAAAAATTAGAGACAAGAAAATGCATGAAAAAAGAAAGACTGAGAGAGCTACTCTTCCATTACATCTACCATACACAGTTGGCCTCAACCCCTTCCCTCTTATTCCACTATTTACACCAAAAAAGAGGAAACAAAAATGAAGATCAAAGTAAGAAGAAGAAGAACAGATATTCGAAGCATGCAACAAACCAATCTTTGAGATAAAGAAGAAATGTCACAAAGCTCTTACACATTGCTTCTTGCAATGCTCAGCCTCCACCAACTCCATCCCCTTCACCCTCTTCGAACCATTCCCACACACAGCCCCGTCGTCGCCGTCACCAGCTCCGGCCGGTACTCCGACGATATCCACCCCAAACAGACGGACCATGGTCGCCCGCGGCGGGGCTCCGACGTCACCTGCATGGCCGCTCCTCTGCTTCCAATCAATGTACAGCTGCATGTCGTCGCCGGTGGACTTGGAGAAGCTCACCACATCGCCGGCCTGGAGGTTCTTCTCCTTCACGAACCTGCTCCACCCCTTGGTGAGCACGTAGCTCTGGCTACTGTTC